>CM062204.1:8717500-8977500 GCA_031216445.1 Lateolabrax maculatus | reverse complement strand
AATTGCTTTGACCTTGAAGAAAAAGTCACGGGTCCCTTTGTAAGGCTTCTCCCTGTCTTTGCTCTATGGTCCCGGTGCTGTGGTGGGAAGCATTAGACCTATCTCCGATTGCACAGCCCCCCTCGGGACTGCCAGTTCATTGCTGTGAGCTCAGAAGAGGAAGGCTATGAATAGCTAAAGTTGTCCATGCCTTTTACCGGAACGACCGAGGTTCCGTAATTAGTTTCCTAAACACAGCATGAAATGTGTTTGTTGTTATTGTTGTTCAAACCATTGTCAGCAGTGCAAACAGGATGAGAGAGATTGACGCACAATAAAAAAACGTGTGGCTGATAAAACAGGACAAATGTAACCACACAAGCTTAAGTGTTATTGTTCCATCATAGCCAAAAACAGTTATTTTAAGTTTTTTTCTAAGCATGCTATCATCATTCACCCTTCAATTGGATAGTTCCTTAACTCAAATGTCCTTTAAATGGCATGCAGAAAATCATATCAGAATAACAGCTTGTGTGATTATGAAAATTGTGGTTGAATTGAATTGGTGTTTTGGGAAAACTAACACATGAAAAAATGTAATTCCAACAACATTTGTAGTGAACAAAGACTTGGCACATTTAGCACTGCATACACAATTTCATTCAACAGTCTCTATTCTTAGTCCTGCAAGAGCTATGAAGTGAACAAAAATAGCTTTGGGAAGCTGAGCAAGGCAGGTGTGAATTTGTGTCTCCTGAAGCAAACAGGTGACACAGGTACCCAGGAGATAAAAAGCCTCTGGGAGCAAACCCAGACAATTAGATCAGAGATTTTTTTTTCTCCAAATTATGGGATTGTGATCACAAAGAGACGTGCTTGGTTTACCGTCAAACACACAACTTACTCCAGCGTTTTAATTATTCAACTTTTTCAACTGATCACGTTAGCTTGTTTAGCAGTAAACTAACGTGGCAATAATTAAAGCTGCTTTAATGAATATTGTATATTAACAATAAATCAAATAACTATGTGTAATGTGAAAAGGGGTCACACTTAGTAATGAACCCACGCTTAACAAACCCAAGCACACTTCACACACACATCACTACCTCTACATTTTAGCATCTTTCAGCTCATTGTTTTGGTTTCCCAGCACAGAAACTCTGCTCTTATCACTCGTTTTAAACACAGGCAGTTATTTTCTGAAAAAAAGCTCTGAAAGACCCAATGTATGCTTCTTGCCCAACACCAGACAATAGACAAACAGGATTAGCGACTACCTGGTTAATGTAGTGGAACATTTAGCAGCACAAAAAACAAGATATTTCCCTCAGGAGTTGTTAGAGACCAAAACAAACTAGTTGTTAGAGACCATAACAAACTATAAAGTGTATAAATATTGGACTTATATGTATCAGGTGGTCAAAAATACAAACAAAAGCTAATGTTGTTTCTGTTGGATGTGTAAATAGGATCGCAATAACAATTTGAAAAGGTGCTAATATGTCAGTTTTAGCCACTGCCCCCAACAACAAAGTTTCCCTTCATTCAACTTAGACAGAATCTCTTTGATTGTGCCCTTAAGCGTGTTGTTATAAATACTTAGTGGCCAAAACAGTTTCCCTTTTCTTTAAATAATAAGATGTATATAGACCAGACTTGATAATGCGTGCCTGGCAGTCTGGCAGTGCAACATACACCCAGAGAGTCCCTGATGTAGCTGCTGATGGGGAGGGGTTGGGATTTCTTCAGTGGGTGATGCCAAGTTGGCCCTTCACAGATAAAGCCACAGCTGTGGCACAGACAGACATTGCTTTAGCCTTGGGCACAGACTGAATGTGGGGCACTTCAGCAACAGTATGCTTCTTCTGGATGGATTTAAAAAGAGTTCGCTACATGTTGTGATGGGTGGGCAACAGGTATGAATTCATTTTCTATGGAAAGCATCAGAGCAGCAGCTAACCTACCCGCCCCAACACACAGTTGACATGTTTATAATTAGAAATGACAATCACTCAATATATATATATATATATATCCCTATTAGTTTTTTTTTTTAATTCTCAAATACGGATAACCGATAACGGCACTGGCTTAAAATATCCAGTACTGCTCAGGCAGTAGAAGAGAAGCGCTCGTTTCTGATCTTGCACAGCTGGCAGAACTCCCTTTGCCCCATTACTCATGTGATTTCCCCGCCTTAAATTGCATGCCAGTAAATACCTGTTTTATTTAAGAGGGTTGGGAAAGCAATGTTTTAAGAGGTAAAGAGACAAGATGTTCTATTCCATTAATGACAGTTCAGTCAAAAGCTTATGATGACACTTGTTGTGAGAGTGTTCAAGAGTGTAAGTCTAAGCAATGGAACAAACTGTATCTGTCATCTGTCATCACCACTGTTTCCAGCAAAGGGTTTTATGTCATTTAAACATGCTTAATAGGGTGTGAAGAGTCACTCCTTATTCCAGTAATTGATGTAATATTGTACACTGAGATGATGTTGGCCAAAATAATCTGATCAGTTTTCTACTGACTCTGAGTAGGTGATGTCAGAGTTGGTTGTTGAAGATCTAAAAAGCGGGGTATCTCAATATGCTTATGAGAGGATTCTGTGTTTGATAAGATATTGCAAAGACTGAGATCCTGGGGGGCTCAAGTGTGACATTGATTTCCAGTTTTGAAAATGATGAAACCTGACTTAAGAGGCTCGATTGTTTCAAGGCTGCTGGATATAGCTAGCATATAAACCCTGGTGAGAATAAGGAAAGAAAATTAGAGGACTGAGCTGAACACCCCCAAATGGCAGCAATAAATCACACCAATGTGACCTTAATAGAACAGTGGGCGAGAGTGGAAAAATATTGGCTGTTCACAAAGCACATAGTAACAGATATAGATTGAGCAGCGGCTATATAGTGGCTCCACTTAGATTTTCAAATAATAACAGTTGGAAGTAGTACTAGTGAAGACTGAACAAACCAATATTAGTGTTTTAAAGCAGACAGACAGATACTGTCATCTCATACCTGCAACATGTGACAAAAACTAATAAGAGCCAATGAGGATTTTGACTTTTGCAATTATGAATTCTTTGAGCCAAGAAATGCAATATTAGGAACCATTTTCCAGGATTCCTACAAAGTATAGAAATTCAATAAATACACTGTGTTTGTTGAAACCTTTGTGTCTCCAATTCAATGCAGAAGCTATTAATCGATGGCTCTATTTAGAGCTGGTGCCCTGTGATGTCTCAGAGGAAGAAAGTGAAACCTCAATCCCTGAGCTGCTTGACAGAAGGACAACATTTTTCCACATTCATTTCACAGTTAAGTATTTCATACTCTGACAATGCTTTCTCAGGAAAACATAAAAGTGACATTAAAGTTTTGTCTATAAGCATTACACATCCTCTATAACTGTCACTCATTTTCTCTTTTCTATTTGAATTGTTGCCATGCAACAGCTCAATAACACCAAAACTTTTTTCCGTTGTACATTTCTATCATTACTCATGAGAGCATAAATCTTCTTAGAAACTAAGAGAATCAATCTCCTTTACTCGGAGAATGGCCTAATGCCAGAAGTCTCTTGAAGTGACTTAAAATCCCAGTCAGTGCATGCCAACTATTAAAACAGTCATGTGTATAACAAACTATGAAACGGAGGGAACCCTAGAAGCTACAGCCATGAGACGGTAGCCTGTGTTAGAGCAAAGTCACACTCTCAATCACACACACTGACACGTGCACAAGCACTCAGGCACACACACACACACACACACACACACACACACACACACACACACACACACACACACTCTGGTTTGGCTTTTATTTCTTCCATTAGAAAAAGCTTTTTCTCCAATTGATGAGGGGCAGCAATCACTGTAAACCACAGGCAGTCTGAAGGCATCCATTTAAATGACTCTGCTAGCTGAAAGCAAGTCCACTGTTGTCAAGGCAGCAAGACAACCATTAAATCACCTGGTTCCATTAAAGAATCAATTACTGCGCCGCTCTCTCTGGTAGCACAGTTCTCATACCTGAGAAATTGTTTCAGACAGCCAAGGCAGATAAATAAGGACGCCGTACTTCACACACGGTGCTTTTTGCAATATGCTGTCAGGCCCTGTATGTTTCCTGCACTGCACACGGGTGATAACACATGAAGAACACACAGCTGGCTGATCAGGAGGCATGGAGACAGAGATGTGGCTGTGTCGGTGGGCACTGACGCATTGTTACCTTTGGTTGAGGTGGGCAGCCAGTGGCCAGTCGCTGCAGCTGTTCTGAAGTATGGCTGGAGAAGAGATCTGAGCAGCAAGCTGTGCGGCCCAGTCTCTTCATCAGAGAGGAGATGATGCTGCAGCCACAGCCACACATCGACTTGCTCATTAGTAGCCTGACTGTTCTGGGGTTAGAAGACGTGTGGGGAAAAAAGAGACAAGCAGCCAGCTGCAGACACCCTCTGGTCCTCTGCTGAATTCACTGACTTGTCCTCACAGCTGAAGCCTTTTCTGTAGTGTATTCCACATGGTGCTGATCCACAGGTACTCCGTCAGTGAGATCAGATTGGTTTTGGCTACAGTCAACATAATACAGATGCCGACGCTCACCTTAATCCACAGTGAGGGCACTGGAGTTGGGAAGTACAGTTAGTCGGTCCATTTCCCTCGTGATTGCTTCCCACTTACTCCCCTCCCTTTGCTGTACTTCTGTCTCTGAACAGCACACACCTCCTGCTGTAGCTCTCCTGTTTGCCAAATCCACAAAACACCTTCTTCTGATATTGCAAATAATACTCAGGATTCAATGTCTGCCACTACTCCCTTCTGTCTCCCACAATATCCATCCGTTTCCTTCCACTCCCTCCACTGCCTTCTGCTGCTGTGCAATGAGGATGCTATCCCCGTCAACGCTGCTGCCACCACTGAACACCCCCCCTCCACTACCACCACCACCACCACCAGCGGTAAACCACTCAGACTGAGCTCCTCCAACTTGCCGATATAAGTGTTTCCCACATATGACATTGGAGCTCCTAGTTTTTCCATTAATTAAGAAAGCAGTGGACAGAATATTCTAAGAAATCCAATCCTCTGCATGCACCAGAAGGACTGATAAGCAGGATACCATCAGGATGCAGTGGGGGAGGGGTCCAGGGTAAGCATTTAGGACACAATAACAGTGCAGACAAGATTATTATGGTAATAATCTGTCACTGCAGTCAAGATGCTGCTGCTGATGGCTGTAATAATCAGTGCAATAAAATAGTCACTTTAAAAGGCTGAACAACTCTCACAATATGAAAATTAACACTCTCAAATATGCAGTTATTAAACTCTAACACAGGAATTTAACAACTAGGTAGATACTAGATACATACAGCCTGCATGTCTGTCATTAGTGCCAGTCCAAACATCTGCAATGAAAGTGCGTCCTTTTTAATTCCCTTGTGTGTCAACATCTGTCCCAGCTTCAGTGAGACTGCATATTCACTGCTCACCTCATCACAGATGAGACCTGATGAGACTAAGGACGACATGAACATCATTCGGTGCAGCAGCTAATAGTTACCAGAGCTAATGAAGCTGTGAGGCCTTGGGAGGGAGAGATATCGAGTGGGAGGAGCAGTTATAATGGCAAGGCAAAGATAGGTTGACAAAAAGCTGAGAATGGGCCCTCTGTTAAAGGAACGGCAGCCGCTTGCTATTTATAGTGAACACATGATAACGTTAAATGACTCTTCAAAATCATTGTTTGCGATCACCACCAACACAAACACAATGAAAAATGGTAAAGGCCATGCAGATGCTGCAACAAACTAAAAAAATTCCCACATGACCTCAAGAAGCAAATGTTTCTTTTTTCTTTTTTTTTAAATATCCGAATTATAAATAAACAGTGTATTGATTATGAAGCACAAGAATCAACAGGGACATCAAAATAAGAACTCTATTGATACATACTTTGTAGTCCAGGTTTATGTGTACAAGACAACCAATGAACCGACTGTACAAACATTAGCTGTAACTTACTAGCAACCCATTGAGTGACCTTGTGTGAATGTGGAGTGCGCCTGTTTATCTGAATCCAACTTATCTCCTCCGGTTCTTTTTTATTTTCCACCAGCCTGGTCCTTTTTCCTCTGGTCTGTGTACTATTACAGAGTGGAATCATAAAACCTCAGCACAAGTACAAAATGTTCGATCAAACTGAAGCTTTTCAACTCATGCAGACTCTCCTCGTCTCAGTTTGCCCTGCTCTGTGCCATTTTGGGTTTAGTAATGTCCACTAATGTCATTATATGAGTTTATATGCAAAAATACACCGCCTCTAAAATTGGCTTCATGTCTGAATACATCTTTAAGAGGTCTGTTAAAGTGTGTATCTGCAGAACGTACAAAAGTACCCCTGCACCTGGGCTGTCCATCCTGTTCTGTATACCGGCTAGGTTAAATGACGCAAAGAGATGAATTCTAAAATCGACTGCCATTAGTCTCTTTTCAGGTGGATACTGCGAAAATGACAAGAACTGTTATTGCTCCATCCGGTTATTTGAGTAAAGTGCATCATGCTTTGGACTGCAGCTGTGACCGACTGCCAATTGCGCCCAAAATAAAAGGTGGTGAAAAGGGTAATAATGAAGCACTTAAAGCTTAACATCTCTGTGCTGCTGATAGGAGTGCTACTAAAGGTGACACCTCACTGTGATTCATTGCAACAGAGATTTCCTGAAACACCAGGTTGCCCTCTCCCTGGAACAAACAGCACATCAGGAGAGAAATGGAAGACAGCAAACACAAAGACCTCAATCTACAATCATCAGAAAGAATCTATAAAGAAAAGTGTAACACTGTCAAACTGGAACAAGGACAAAGGGTTACATTAACAAGTCCAGCCTTCACATAATGTGTGCATCAGCTAACATTAAGGCAGTACAGTGACAAATTGTGTTCTCTTAAATAAGAAAGCTCCATAAGCAAAAATATCATGTTTACGGTTTTGTCCTTTTCTTTGCCAGACTGAAAGACAGGGCAGGGTGAAAGGGTGCCCTATTCATTATTTATGAATATTGCTTTTCACTGTGTCAGCTCACTGCTTCAGTATTGATCCATAAAGTGGAGACTCACTGCACCATAGCAGCGGTTTTCAGAGGAAGACATAATGACACGAGGCTTACACGCAGCAGCTATAGTGGGAACTGGACTGGCATATAACATGGCATGAATTTCATTGTATTCTTTTTACCCTGTAAAAATGACTTTATAAATCAAGACATTCTGCAGTGTACCCACATAACTAATACTCAGCACTGCATTAACTGGACAAAAGCTTTACTGATCAATACTGTGCTCTGTACTGATCTTTGTTGATTCTTGTACTCAAGACGAAGAATCGGGCAGTGGACAAAGCTGTTGAGTTTACAAGAAGTGCAAGACGCAAAGTCCATTTTAACCCTATTAACACTGCCATTATTTTCATAGTAATTTCATAGAACATTCAAGAATTGTAATTTCAAGAAGAATGACTTTCTTTAGAAAATTAGAGGTTCAAACATGCATGTCAATGGCTGATGTAAAACACAACAGCAGCCTGAACACCAAGGCAGATTTTTATACTCTAAATTTAACTTCAACCAAAAACCAAGTCGGCCAATCCCCTTGATGATAACTGTACTCATGTCACCACAACTGATCACAGTGCGGCTCAAAACAAGCTGTGTCATTGTTGCCTCATTTTCCTTGTGTTGACTGAAATGTGGCATCATTTTACCCAATGCTGATCCCTTAATGCTGAAGACTAACCCACATTACTGAGATCAACACATGTATGACTTTCACTAACCTTCTTTGTTGTACATCATATTGAAAAAAAAGAATGTCAACAAAGAATATTTTTACAGAAAAGGGGATTTGGCGAGCACTATAAATGTGTCTCAGTGTTTCCGAGGTCTATGTTGACATTACAGAGAGCCCAGTATTAAAGGGAATTTTGATAGAGGAGGGCCAATCTAGGACAAAGTGAGAAACGGAGGGTAATATGGATCATCAAGCAGCCTTAAAGTATTTAACATGGTTAACTTAAAAAAAAATAGCTTTTACATACAATTTTCTGTAAAAGCTAGTGATGAATTGAGTTAATTAAAGCATAACTTTTGTCACTGCATTTACAAACGCCTTGTGCCAGCAAATGTTTAAGCTTTTAAAAAAATCTTCCAAAACATGTACATGTATGCTGGTTGTGTGTTCACTTTCTTAGCACAGTTTGAAATTTTGAAGTTAAAATAAAAATACTGTAGCACTACTACAAACACATCAATAATACTATTTTCTTAACTCCCTAAAATTTGACTCAAACTCAAGAACTTCAGCCTTAATTATTCTCTTGTGAAGCCTCTTGCTATTATTCTTCATTACTGAAAGATAACATTTCATTACATGGCTTTCTAACCATGAAAAATTACTTCTGAGCCGCTTCCCAGACTACACAACTATATTGGGATGTACCAATTCCACTTTTTCTCTCACCCGATACAAACTCTCACCCACGTGCTGACCTGATACCAGTGCACTTTCTTTATCATCAATTTAGATTCTGTATACCTAGATATATGGAATTAATTAGGATTTTAACTACTTTGGCTGCAAAAATACTTTGACTACTATGACTTATTTATATGCTTAGAGGGTATGCTAAGAAAAAGAACACAAAATCATAATTTGCCATGAAACATATTGTTTCTTAACATTGTTACATGTCATGATGTCAATGTAAAGTACTCATTTAAAAGCCAATTACTCTTTTTCTGGAAAACAAAAAAATGGTTTACCTATATCTTTGATTTAACATTATAAGGGCATGATTCCCTTTGATGTATAAAGCCAATTGTGCCGCGACTGCTGACTGTCGGGTAAATCTATAGCACGGTCTACATCGAGAAGACTGATGAAGCCAGTAATGAGACATTAAGGTCGTAACCAATGTCTAATGGACAGAGCTTCGAGTCTTTAAACTCCCTAAACAAAACACAACCATTAACGTTATCAGAACTTCACCGAGTTAAATGATTCACCTAATCTGTAGTGTTTAAATCTTCAGGTGACGAGCAACACACTTTGAAAGAGCAATACGATTTGGGCTTGTTGACAAATTATTTCAGTGGTTAATCAAGTGGAAAATGTCTGACAATTAACATGGTGCCATTAATCTCTTCAAACCAATTAGTGGTTGATACATTTAAGTGGGCTTGCAAATTATGTCCTCAATTATCCTGAAGCTCCCAAATTTTAACACACTGAAAGGAAAAACCCTAATGAAGTCGGATAGGACATCATCGTGTACATTGCCACGGCTTGTTTGTCAAGTTTGCATCCTTGCAGATAACAGCCATTTATCTAGTATCTGTTCAAAAGATTAAGATTAATTAAACATTAAAACAATGACACCAATGTGTGTGTCATTTAAACAAAACAATCCTCAACATGACCATATAACTGAGCTTGCTGACAGACCATTTTCTCTGAGTAGGCTGCACTCTAGTGGGCAAAGACTGAAAATTCAAGTAGGACTGCAACAAACATCAGTCACTGAGAAAAGGGCAGAATGTGGAATATTTCTCAATACTTGAGACTATTAAAAGGATTTGCATGTACTTACGAGCTGATTATTTTCCAGTAAGGTTGATTGTCATAAGCTAAATCTGGGATGTGATGAGGTGGTATCCATCAATCTAAACACAATTAAATATAGTAATACTACATACATAGGGAAAAGTTCCCATGTCTGGGGACCAGGCCAAAGCAGAAAGAGGTCCAATAAAGTCACAACTTCCTGTCTCCCCAACACAGGGACAAAGTTAGATTTCCTGTTTTCAACAGGATCTCCAAAGCATGCATCACTGAGAAAGTGTTAACCACACCCCTCAACAGACGACACAGATCCTTGCATCAACATCCAACTTTTCATGTTACACTTGTTACATTTTTCAATAAAAACACAGTGCTGCCTCAAAGCACAGTGATGAAAAACACAAAACAGTTAATTTTATTATAGTTGATGAGCTATAATTTTCAGAGAAAGAATCATAATCAGAGAAAAAAAATGAAAGCTGTTAAACATGATATTTCTCTTCTGTAACCATCATCTCTTCTTAGGTGGAAAGTTTTTAAAAGGGTGCAGTACAAGTCTAACACATAACCACATTTACAGAGCCTTAATCATAGTAGAGCTGAATGTCACTAATGACCTCCTGTCAATAGGTCTTATTTTAAAATGCTGGCCCATTTGGCTCACATTGAGAATGACTGTTTTTCTTCACTGTATACAATTGAATGATTTGTTTAAAAGAAGATCCATATGGCACTTAATTTCCTTTTGGTTGTATCTGCTACAAACTGTTTACTTCAGTTAAGTAGAATTATTGTAGTCAAAGTTGTTTTCAAATTTTCAGGACTTCTTAAATGTGCATCAGGGATTTTTCACTGCCCCCCAGCTATCCTCCATTATCAATCGTGTGCACGCTCTTCTGTGGAGCAGGCAAAAGGCTGTTTTGAATTATTTACAGAGAATGAGTGGGTGAGAGGTATGGGACTGATTAGGGAGTGACACAGAGGATGACTAAATCTCAGTCCCTTTCAACAGTCTGCTTAGGAAGCAATTTCAAAGTCACATTTTAAAAAGGACTTTTTCCAGGAACAGCAGTGAATCCCACAGGGATTCTCACCTTTTCACTGGAGTTCATTATTCTTCTATTTCTTAATGTTTAACATAAAAAGCTAAATTAATCAAAGTGATTTGGTTTTATGATGAAAGATTAAATATTTGTAACATGTCTCATTTGCAGCAGGACCCACTTCCATTTAACTGACAAATTCATCATCCATAGCCTTCGAGTCTTAAGCACAAGGAGATAGCCCTGGGACACAAGTAGGGAAGTTGCACTTGGATGAAAATTCAATCCCAAAACCATCATCCTCAATTATTCAAACTCCATATCAAATTTCCTTTATCCGGTCCCTGAGACCTGGGTAATAGTTTTAGGGGGAAGACAATGTTAACATTTTGACATTTGAGTGCCAGTCCACACTTTAAAAATGCAGCAGCGAGCCAAGCAGGGCCCTGCTATGTGCTATCACTTTACCTTTAATTCACCGGCGCGTGCTTAGGATGAATAATTCAAGACTTGCACCACACTCAAGGCTTTAAAGAAGAATCCCCCTCACAGCAACAAGCACTGAATACACCATAAACACATCAACTGTATGCTTTTGGCCCCACAGGCATTAACCTCAGGGTACACAATGATGAATATTTGCAATGTGACCTTATGAAAATGTGGGTTACTGTGCCTCTGATGGATAATTAGACAAGTTTGCCAATATTTGATACAAGGTTTCCAAAAATTTAAATGGTCCTTACCAATGTCTATACAAACAGTATAAAGCTACAAACCAATAAACAGCTACTTCTTATTTATTTTGAAACTTTACACATCTTTTCAGCTCCCTGCTGCCACACACACTTGACCAGAACACACACGGGATGTCTCTGAGGGAATTCACCTCCTGTTTCTTCACAACAACTCCAACAACTTCCACTGTGTCTCGTGTGCAAGTGTGAAAGGTCTGCATCCTGTCTGAGATGCTGACAATGTAACACAGGGTGGGGCCTTCCGTATATCCACTAGAGCAATCATTTTGTCGCCCTCCTTGATCTCTGTGGCACTTTTTTTCATCTCCATTAGATGACACATGGCTTACGCATCCTCAAAAGGTGAGTTAATGTAGACTGCACATCCTGACGTGAAACAAGTCAGACATGCAATTCTTTTGAAGCAGTATAGTTTCAGAAAATAAAACACCAGTATTTAAAAAAGGCCAAAAGGTAAGATAACAGAGATTGATATACCAGGGTTAAATTAAGCTGCATGTAGCAGTGTTTCCCCTAGGATGGAATTGTAGCAGCGGAGGCAAAGCATGTACCAACATTTTTGTTTTAGGTCAATTGTACATACTTTTCTGGTCTTGAACGTCCTTTCTGTTTTTAAATTGTATTAGTATTCTGTACTTTCGTATGTGATAAATCCTTCGGTATTATTAAAACCAGTGATTATTATAGGTTCAGAACTTATTTTGGTGGTAGGTACCATGACGGAGAGGGAAATAATTTAGTTTATGTCAGACACTTACATGGGAAATGTGTTGCTAGGAAACAACTGGGGTTAAGCTTACATCCCATCAGCTGTTGACAACACTAACAACAAGCACTACCATGACATAAACTAGAGCTTGTTCATAATGTTTCAATGTTCAATGTTTGATACAGCATTTGTCAATGTGTGAAACTGTAAAATGGTCTATACATACAGCAAAAAGAGACTACCCTACATGGACATTTGCCAGGCTACATGCCAGGCTCATCGCCTTTTCAATGGACGTGTAATATCCTTGTTTGCTTTGTTAACTGTTTGTCTTCCAGGTTTTATTTTCTGATAACAAAGCTGGTGAACAAAATGCTGTTAAAGCACAGCAACATTCAAACAAAGCTTCGGATACACTATGATACAGCAAAGTGCAATTTAGATGGCTTCTTTGTTCTGTACAAACACCATATGTGTACTCTCATCCATTCAAAACAACCAAAAACCTCACTATGCCTGCATGTAACCCTATGCGATAAGCATTGCATTGAGCACAAGTTACAAACACACAAAAACGTCCTGACCCCTGAGAAGTTCACACAGTTGCAGTGTTTACTTACAGTTCTCTCTGTCTGTCTTTGTTTCGGCCACAATTGGTCTTCTCCACTCCAGGTCCCACTCTAAGGGTTGATTCTTTCTGTGGACAAAGAGGGAAAAAGACCTGTCAGTACAGCAATCTCAGAGGTCATCAAAGAGTTAACAGGCCATGGGGCCGTCTGGAATACGAGAGGAGAAAGCAGGAGGGCCGGAGTAGTGAGATAAGGATGCTGGGATTTCAGTGTATTCTCCAAAACCCAGACAGAACACGTCACTTCTTCAATGGGTCTGCCAAAAAAACTACAACAGAACAATTTAACAACCTGGCTCAACATACAACACCTGCATCAGCATGTAACAGTGAGTCATCACCACCACAGATGTGTCAGTTCTTCCTCTGTCTCATTTGATAGGAAGTGAACAGGGGTCAGCTGCTGGCAAACCAGTGCACAGCTAACAGCATTAACATGATGTGTGGTGATCACTGCAAATTTAGCAAGTAAATAAAAACTTTTTGGTGATTACAATATTGACCAAATAAGATATAACAATGTTTTTAAAGCAAAAATTTAATTTACTTTCAGTAGTTCAACTTAAAGCAACACACTAGAGCTACTAGAAACTGCTGTCTGAGAGCCCCTGTGATCCTTCTAACCCAATCCATATGTTCGACTTTTGAAATTCTCAACCTTAAATCAACACTGCACAAATCGTCCAATAGTGGATGGCTTATTTCTGTACCCTAGGGTTTAATTTGCTCAACAACAGGTCAAACACAGATAAAGGTGTTCTAATATGAGAAATTGAGCTGTTGGTTTTGAGCAGCTGCCTACAAACATAATTAGGCCCACTAGACTCCCCAGCAGCGTCAAGGAGCTGGCTTGTGTAGAAAGAATAGGATTTCTGAGTTGACGTAAACAAAACTGGATATGGACATTGGGGTTCTGGGAAATGAGCAGATGCCCAGACAAGCTATCCAGCTGTTTGACATTTGATAACCGTGAGACAGAAAGTTGGTCGACAGACTGAAAACCTCACAATTCAGGATTGTTCTATAGGATTTATTTGCAATAAAGCGCAGAAATGAAGTTCCAAAAAGCACTTCGTTCATAGGATAATGATGTTTCATGAAGCAACTAGCGGTTGTTTCCAGATGTGGTGAGGTTACAGACTGCCAATGACAAGATCATTTTTAGACAAAACTACAGTTATGCTACTTTTCAAAATGAATTCAAAAGTATAATTCAAAAGTCAAAAAAGTAACTAAACTAAAATAACTAAATATTTAGTTATTTTAGACACTATTTGTAAACAAAAAGGACACTCTGGATGGATGGATTCAATGAGAAACACTAAAACATGGACACAACAATGTGTTGCATGTTTTGAAATAAGAAATGAATATCTAACTGATTTGTTCTGTATGGCTGTACTTTCTAGAGATGTCTCGATCAAGTTGTTTGGCCTCAATCCTGAACAGAGTCCTTTAACATTGAGTCCAATCCGATCCCTAAATGTTGATTAAAAATGTATCTGACACATTAAAATAACATGTGCATCCTTATAAATTCAGCCTCCCTTACTTTTCACAAGCTACTTGATCTAAATGCTGAAGGTCCTGATTCAAAACTACAAAGTTGATAAGCTTATAAGCATGAAAGGGGGCAGCAGTGCTGCTGAGGTGGAGAAAACACAGTAAAGTTCACTGAAAAAAGGGTCGGATTTTGATCAGCTTTAATGTGGCCGAGACCCATACAAAACAATAAAAAACAAAGCAGCACAACACAACTGCACTCTGCTGGCTGGTCAAAAAACACAAAAAACTGAAGCTTTGAGTGTTAAATATAAGAAGAGTCAAGAGTGTCCCGCAGGCGTGGTTGGGATGCATGCCATGTGGCCGTAGCGTCCTAGTCCCCTTTCTCGCTCTCCTCTTCTTTCCTGTCTGTATCTATTCGGACACTGTCTGATAATGGCAAAAGGCCAAATAAATAATCATAAAAAACTTCTTCAAATATGAATGGAGAATAAAAACGTTGACTCTAGAGTAGTAAGTATACACTTATTTGTGATATAGGGGGCTTACTACTCTGCAAAATGCACGTTAACCAACTCCGGTTTTCGGAAACAAATTAAGCCACCTTTTGACTCCTATATCAGAGGTTAACACAGAGCTTTCTAGGAAAAATTCTGAATGTTTCCCAGAGTCCTTTGAGTGAGGCAAACACAGAGGTTATGGATGCCTGCAACTTCAGTCTGGGTCAGCTGTGTCTGGATGTGCCAAATAAAATGAGTCCACATGGAGGAATGCAACTGCCGTGTTTCCTGGCCTCGGTTCAGTTTGAGTCTGGTCAGAATATGAGAGAAGCACTGGGTTATGCAACGGTCTTCAGTGAACAAAATTACTGCTCTCATCCAACAGAGCAGTGATTTTGCGCTCCAGAATGAACAGTTAATATTATTACTGAAATGCATAACTAATAGCTGAATGTTAAATATTTTGGAGTGGCTAATCCAATTTTATATTTTCGTTATTGGCCTATGCTCCTTATGAAATACAACAGCTGAAGTAAGTAATCCAATTTAATGTTACACAATAGATGCAATAGCAACTGCAACAGCAATCTTAATATACCAAAAAAAATCATCTCAACATAATCAGACAACCCCGAGAGGTGTTACAAGAATGGTATTAATTCCTGTTGCAGGTGTGAACTTCGAGCACAGTCTAGTTGACATGTTCTCTCAGAGCAGCACTGCTAAAACAGGCCTCGTCTAGTCATACTGGACCCATGCTTAGGACGTGACTCATTCTGTAGTTTATGAGCATTTAGTTTTAGTTCCATGCCCTGTGGTCCATATGAGTGCTTGTTTTGGGATATTTCCTAGTGAATGAAAACCACAGTCTGAAAATGGGGATGCTAAGGGGGTTTCTGCATGAAGGTATGCAGGGATGATGTGTTGGTGAAAAGCAAAAGGGGAAGAGATTTATTTATTTTTTTTTTTTTAAAGAGCTGTGGGTGAATCTTCAAATCATCAACAATTACTTAGATTGCGGCACAGTATCAACTTCGCTCATACAGAAGCTAGTGACTTCCTTTAATGTGTATGCTGAGATGGGTCCAGCTCTACTGAAGTCAGTGAACTGTCTGGAGCAGCTGCGAACGAGCCAGCAGTACAGAGAGATTGAAAGACACTTCATAAATCACTGCTGGAATGCAGCTTCATTTCCTCTCCGACCCCACCTTCTCAACAGCTTCTTCCTCCAATTCCAGGAGCTTTCTGCACCAAGCCACTGAGACCTGACTATCACAATCATGAAATAATTTGCAGCTGTGAGTCTCAGCAGTTTAAAAAAAAAAAAAAAGACACTACCCCACAGCAAAGTAGCTCACATTTCAGTCATGCAGAGCAGGCGTTATCAAAGCAAAACAAAAACTAATGAGGAGGCAGAATTAATCAAAGAGTAAGATCACACATGTTTGTGTCAGGCTGTTGATTCAGAGTTGATGATTAATGTTATTACAACAAATAAGAATCATTTCAAGCTTTGGCAGACATCTGCTCTCATCCTTTAAAGTTTCCATTACAAGTTTGAGAGGTAGGCTCAGTAGAGATTCTGCACTGTTTTACTCTGTTTCTTACTTCTGCAAAGGTTCACAATCAAAAACAAATGTCATGACGTTGGTGGTATATTAAGTTTTATTATTAATAACAGTGACAATAGAGATGACAGTGTTGATGGTGATCATGGAACATGCATGGTGATGATGATGATTATATAATTAATCGTGTTGCAGTCTTTGTATTGATGTTGCCCTTTAAATAAACTGACAACACATTTTCAACACTTGGTTTGATTAGTGTTACACAGTGAAGATGTGCTTACTGTGGACTGAATAAACCTCAGACTTCTGATATACACGGAATGGCTTGCTTACATTCACTGTATATCGGAGGTGACGTAGTGCCGCACACACAGCGACACGTAAACACACATACACACATACAAACATACACACAGACACACAGACACACAGACGCAGTAAGTTAGTTTATTGTAAACATTTAACTGCAAACTGGTTTCTTAGATAGCTACAAAAGTCATTATGACAAGTAAACACCATGGAAATATCACATTTAATAGCAAAGAGCAGGTCTATGAAAGGTGTTTTTCTGTTTTTTTAAAATATAATTTAGTTGCATTGAACTGAGAGACATGCGTTAACTTGTGTTCTCTTTGGCCGTGTAGAATAAACTAAATAATTAATATACCTTTAATGACTACAAAGATGAGTTATCTTTTGTTCAGTGTGTGGACTTGCCAACATCTAGTCCAACAGTTTAGCAACACTTATTATTATAGGTTGCATTGAAATGTACACACATTCTTTCAAATCATTATTTTCCAATGGTACTTTTGTATTAAATACTGATTGTACATTTGGCTAAATTTATCATGGAAGATGTGCTTGTATAAGTCTTTTTTCACTAGAGACCGTATGTGCCACAAAAACACACAGACGGACAAAGATGTTCACAAAGAGCAGTGTAAGAGGTGTTTCATCCCAGAGGAAATCATGAGGAACCTGAGCTGCAAGGTGCAGCTACCATGGAAACACTGAGAAGCCAACAGATGCCGTGACTAAGAGTGCAAACGTATTTTGCTAATGCTCAAACATAGAATGACCATCCATTGTCCATTACACATATTATTATTTTTGTCACATCAATGAGTGTGTTTACATGGACAAGACTATCCCAGATATGAGGATTAGCATATTTTCCATTCACAAACACAAAAATGGGATACTTCAAAAAACGCGATCATAACCGGGATCCTCCTGTCCATGTAAACACACTCATTAATATAAGTCAAATCACTGAAACATAAACTTTTCATTATTACCTTTATTTAGTGTTTATATAGATGCCAACCATGTGGCCATGAATTAAACTGAATGACTTTGGAGCAAACAGTTCAAGCCACTACTGTAGCTGTCTGGGAATATTTGATCTTTATATCAATATGTGATTATTCAGAGAGGCATGCAGAGTGTGAGACAAGATAAAATCAATCACTGATCCTATTATGATACAGCACTGCTTTTTAAACAAATAATGGATACTAGAGAAAGCAATTGCAAAAAGTGGTGACTTATGCAGGATCTTAAATGCAGAGACATTATGTGTCAATTTAACAAAAGGAACCAATTTCTGACCTGTATCAAAGCAGTAAATTCTACTGACATTAAAGAGAAAATTGTGGACTAAATGTTAACAAAAAGGTGTAGCCACACCACCAAAAAGCATTGGAAAGGTTTGAAACATGACATCACTGCCAAATATCTTGATTAATATGTTAACAATAATAACTAAAAGTGGTCAAAACTATGTGTTAAAGTTAAAACATCTGTGCATTCCATTGAACAGAATGTGTGTGTGTGTAATTGTCTCCTCCTATGCGAGATAAAAATGCTGCAAGGCAACATTTCAAGTGTACATTTGATACATATAAGCCTGGGGGTCTACAGAACAATGGAAATTGCAGCAAAAGAGGTAGTAGAGGAAAAAAACACTAGAAATGATAGCAAAGAAACAGGAGTAGCATAAACAGTTTTTCCTAAAAGACACAGAAGGGGCCAAACCTGTCAGTTGGGGGAATGCGTAGGGGCTCTGGAAGCGCTTGCCGGTGCTTGGGGGTACAGCGTGTTATCTGCAGCTCCGCAGACCTTCCCTTTGAAGTGATGCTGAGCCAGGGCCAGTGAAGGTGGAAAGTGGGAGGCTAGAGAAAATGTAGAGAAAGCAACTAAGGTGAGAAAACAACTGTGAGTTACAAAAGATACAGCAACAGCAGAGAAATAAACAAGACAAGCCTGTTAACTCTCATCTTGTAATGTCAAAAAGATATCGTTTACAGCCGTTTTGTTTGGAGCAGAGATAAAACGTTGAGGTCTCACAACACATACGTCACTGTGTTTTTCTCTGTTTTTTATGTCTTGCTTAGGGAGGCCATCTTACAGGTAATAATGAAGAAAGCATGTGGTGGCCATGTGTTGCAGAACGATTGGCTGCATTGGGAGGGGTTGTACAAGGGAGACAATCAGATTGCAAAAGTGAGGAAAGTGAATTGACAGACTGTTTTGCCTGCTCCTTCTGTTCACTAGGACTCTCTCTCAAGGATTATCCTCTCTAATAGACTTAAAGGCACTTTAACTGAGCTGCCAGCTGCCTGCGTCCCGGCGGAAAGCCACCCAGGTCAAGTCTGAGGGAGGATATCCTACCATGACAATGCAACACATTCCTACAGTGCCTCTAATTCTTTATCACACCAAAATAGTCTATTATTGAACTTTGATCTGAAGAACAGGGTAAAATGTCATATATGGAATAAAGAATATGAATCAAAATAATTGAGGTATCAAAACTTTCCTCATATTGGGTTAGAGAAATCAGACCCTGATGCATCCGTGCATTTCTGTCTACTTTGAATTGGGATCAATTTAAACAAGATGAGTTTTTTGAGCTACAGTAAGTGTGACCCAACCTACTTTAATTTTGATAAACAGTGAATAATTCATCCAGAAGAAAGAATGTGGGCCACAGAACTGTGATCTACATAACTTCACACACAAATCAATGCACTCATACAGAAAAATCTCTTAAGCTCTAGTGTTTATCATTACATAACTGTATTTGTGGAAACAACTGTGATGCTACTGATCGTTTTTCAGTAAACCTGCAGTAACACAATCACACACACACACACACTCTTATAACAATCAACAGTTAAGAACTTGTAGAAAACAACAAAGCGTATTACCAAAAAGTACCATAAAACCTAATATAAACCCAGGTTTGGTGAACTTGCAAGGTTTTGCTTGTAAGAAGTCTGACAGGGTCCTCTTGGACTATGAGACAGTGGGGAACCTCTGACCAGTCGTGTAAGAGAAGCCTCCATTCACAAAGACAGCAGTTTCCATGCCAACAGGACCTCTGCTGGGAGAGGCCTCCTTTCAAATGGTTTTCATCCTGCACCTCTGCTGCAGACTCAGAGAAGGACTGGTGGGCATTTGAGAGGGAATGAGTTGTGGGTGGCAGTGAAGAGATGCAATTGTGTTAAGGCAAGATGGAAAGGTCTGAGCTGAAAGCCCCTCTGCAGCCTGACAGGAAATCAAGCCAAGGCCGAAGATGGTGTGTGTGCTGGGGAGCTACTTATATCCTTTTCACACCAACATTGTGACGTAAAAACACATGATCGCCATCAGTCTGAATGCATTAGGGCTGCAACTAAAGGGTTTACATACTATGTAGGCAAACTATTGATTAATATTGGGCAAAATTATGAAATATCATGAGACAATAGAAATGAGTCATGGTGGTATGACTGGTAGCTATACCATTGTAACCATCACTTTAATATTCATACTGTATTAGAAGATTAAAAAACTGTTGTTAATCAATAACAGCTTGAGGTAATATCGGATTTGCAGGAGCTTTAATCAATATTTTCATAATAACAATGTATTAAATGACAGTGTGAAAGGTGAATTATCACCTGTATCTGCAGCTCCACTGCACTCGACTGAATTTACAGAAAATGTACTATATTACAATTTATATCGACTTCATGATACAAAATTATGTATACCATTATATAGGCTACACACAAGGTTTATTTCCATATTGCCCATCCCAACTATTGATTATTTAAAGAAGTGGTTGCTTATTTAATAATTTATTTAGATGAATCAATTTGTCAGAGATATAACTATCGATTCAAAGCCACAAAGTTGAACTGTATTCAGTGAGAAATCTGTCAAAAAAAAAAAAAAACAATATAGCTGTGTTTATGTACAACTCACCCCTCTGGTTTAAGTGCACCACGGCAAAGATTGCCATCTTCTAGTGGAGAAAGAGCATGGCTGATTAGGCGAGGTCTTTTCTTTGTGAAAATACTGTCTCTTTACATTTTCCTGTAGACATGATGAGTGAAAGATACTGGAACTGTTAAAAATGTGCTTGTTCAGCATCAAAAAGCAAAGAAAGACTCTCTCCATTCATCTATCTGTATTATAACTTATCTTTGACAGCCTACGAGATAGTCTGCCACAGCATAATTCTGAACTATAATAAAGCCACTATTGACTTGTTTTGTTCGAAACAGCGGCTTCCACTTGTCCCCGCACTATGGCACACAGGGTTCACACTATAACCCACATCAAAGCAATATGCCTGGGAGATTCCTCCCCGTGTTCATTAACCAACTCAGAGCTACATGGCATAGCACTGAATTATTTACGTGCTCCTTGTGCCTCACAGATACAGAGCAGAGAGCCATTCACAACTGCCGAGCACACCCACGCTCTGCTGTAGTTGCCTGTAAATCTGGTAAAACCTGAGACAAACTCATTGAGGAAGCATATTAAAGAAGCACAGACCAGAAAATACCATCACATGATCAATGATAGCATTTTAGACTTGGAGAAATTGGACGGTGAAAGTCTTGAATAAAAAAAAAACCCCAAAAATCTAAATTTAAAGATATGCAGTTGGTGAGTGTGAAAAGAGCATAGAATATGAGTGTGCTGGAAACAGCAAGGGAATACAAGTGAATAAATGAGAAGTTTTTTAGTAAATTATCATAGGGAAATTAATGTCTAAAGGTTTGAAGGCAGACAGATTTTAAGTAACACAGAAAGAGGTCTCAAATTGAAATTGGGCTTGACACAGTATTTCAAAAACAACACAAGAGACTGCATATCATAACATCATAGGAGTCTATTTTATCCAATGTTACTGGATTTTCCACAAGTATCCACATCTTCCACAGCTTCCACAGCTTCAAATTGAGAGATTATGGGACGAAGCCATGATGCTGCTGAGTGCGAAAGCCAATGTTAGCATGCCTCCCATTCATGAGGCTATGTGGCTGGCAGCAGCTGAAACAGGGTCTTGTCAACCCTAGGTCCCAGTATATTTGATACCAAGCCACAAGGAACAAAAAAAAAGCAGAATTATAGGTCTATAACTTTATAAGACTCTTGCTGGCTTCTTTGCAGCAATTACCTTAATCTAAACTTGGTCTTTCTGTGCTGCATCTCTCCTCATTACTCCCTTTAAAATCCTCAACAACAGGATACTGGTTTTGAACTAAAGTAAGCTATCATTACGCAAGGTAATCAGTCCGTCATCACCAGCTTACCTACTTGATCTGTGTGTGCTGTACTAATACTAGCAAGTAGCTGGCTCACATAAGTCAAAAACATATGCTGTGTCCAGAATCACTTCCTATTTTCTGTATAGTGCACTATATTTACCCTCATCTATTTAAAAAAAAAAAAAAAGTACTACTCTCTGCTAACAAGCCCGAAATGCAATGCTTTAATTTTTATAGATGTGAAAATTATTGTTGAACGACTCTAAACCTGTCAGTGATGACGCAAAAGGATGATGCATCCAAAATGTCAATTTACTGCTCACTATCAAGCAAACTACTGAGTGTTTATTATGTAAGGACTAGTCTGTGTGTGTGAACAAAGGAGCGATTCTGGACACAGCAATCAGAGGTTTGTGGAGACTGAGTTCCTTCGGTGAGGTCAATAAGATCAAAGGCCCAACGTGTGTGTTATAATATCCAAATATTTGATCCAGTTATACCCTAACCTTGACTTCAGCCCTCCTTGTTGTTGTCTGTTGTATCCCAAAGTCCTACTTGATGGGAAAAAAAAAAAAAAACAGTTCATGAGATTTCCTGTAAATCAGAGACCCCTCTCTCTTCAAGGTGACTTGAACATCCCCACAGAAAAGCCCTTTAATTTCCTCTTTCACTGATCTCACTCTCTCTCAAGTGCCTCATCCCACACACAACGCTGATGGCAAACTGGACTTTGTGGAGCCTGCTCTTCTAATCCTTTTACTTCTCCTCTTCGTGCTCTGTTTTATTTCCTTTTCCATTTCCCTGTTACTAACACCTCTAAATATGTCCCAACACACACTACACTTCCTCCACTTGCTCTTAAGTCTTTTTTCCAATCTACATTATGAGATGTCCTTTATCCTCTAGACCTGCCTGTTTATCCTCAACAACCCCATAATTGTCTGAATTCATTAAATTGGATGTTGAAAAATGATTCAGGCGGCTGAGAAAAAGTGGCACATGTTTAACAAGACTGACTCAAATAACACTTCCCACTTTGAGTCTCTTCTCAAGTCAAACTCTGCAGCAAAAACATTCCTTTACCACTTGAAAATCTAACTACCTTTTGAACCACACACAGAAACACTGGATGTCCTCTGGACTGAAAGTCCTCAAACTCATCTTGACCAGTTGACCTAACTTATGCTCTGAATCCCTTTCATTGTCTTTTCTTTAGACTGTGGCTGCTCATCAAATCATGAATCATGTCCTGAATCATTATCCAAATGTCCTAGTATCTTTCAGTAAAGAGTGTTTGGGGTCCCAAAAGGCCTGAAGACTGCCCATTCTAATCAGACTGCACTCATTGCGTTACCAAAGCACTCCACTTCAACTCAAAAGCTTCTCTCTTCAGTCTTCATCCTCCTAGTCCCTTTCCATTGCCTTTAAGACCATCAGCCAGGAGGTCCTTGCCATCCTTGTTGACTTTGGGAATTCCCAATATATGGCAGGAAGCTTAAACATCTACACTGCCATTGCCTGTTCCCACTCTGATGAAGACATGCTTTGCTGCACCTTATTGAAAAGCTCTTACTATAACCGTGAGCTCCAGATCTCATCATTCCTCTACAGACTCTCCTGAAAACTGAATGTTGCTGAACGGTTATTACACAGGCCATTTACATGCAACTACTTTAAATAGCTTAATGATAATGACTGAAATAAAACATAAACAGACCCTGGACCACCAGCAACACTTACTCGTTTGAGGTTTGAGCATGAATCTCTCTTGCAAGCTCCATGTGTCATCGAGGTATAAAGTCTGGGAGAGGCCTAGAAGACTACCAGTTAAGATGCATATCATATAATCCCAATATACCTGCTTCAATCCCGGCTGCAGGCTTTTGTTACAAGTAGGGCCCTATCCGAATCAAAACCCGTCTTCGGTCAATACGGAATGAAAATGCCTTATTGGAAATAAGGAAAATGGGCATTTTAAACCAGGTTTACAAATCAGTTTCAGTTACCCCATTTTCCTGAAACCCAAGATAACATGATACATTTCATTAAGTAAGTAGCAAAGACTTTGAAGGAATTTCTTGAAGAAAAAAGTGGTATTACGTGTATTTGTAGGCGACATAGAAGTTATCACTATATTTACAAGTATGATTCCAGTGAATAATTTCCAGTGATAAACATGCTGTCTTCACTTGGAGACTAATTTACAGAGGAGTCTAAGTTCATTGGGAGAAATAAGAGTTCACATGCGTGGCCAATAAAATTGTATTCATTACAGTAGACGATGTTTCAAATATGGATGTTGCTTTAAAGAAACTACAAATTCTAAAAATGTGGATGCTTCACACACATCTTCAACCCGGCAGCACAAAAGATCTATACAGTCACCTCAGTTTCAAGGTGGGCACCCAAGATTAGGGTCACCAATTCAATATCCAACCAAATGTTAAATATGGTCACAATCTCCCCTTCTGTCCCTGAGGTATGACGTTGAATAATGACAAGAAAATTGTTTTTGCAGAACATGATGTCATAGTCAAGCTGACCTTTGACCTTTTGGATATATAATGTCACCCCTTCATAATTTTATCCTATTAGACATTTGTGTGACATTTTGTCATAATTAATGTATGAATTCCTGAGTTATGGCCAAACACACATTTTGTGAGGTCACAGTGACCTTTGACCTTTGAAGAATAAGTCTAATCAGTTCATCCTGGAGTCCAAGTGGACATTTGAGCCAGATCTAATGAAATTCGCTCCATGCGTTCAGGGGATATCACGCTCACGAAAAGGGAAGGTTTATGCCCACGGCCACAGCTGTCGCCGGCGCAGATGCATAAAGAGCTCAATATAGAGCTCCTAAAACCGGTCTTATCTCTAAGAATGTATGCTACCTGAAACACGTTCCTCAATTGACATCCTTATTAACCAATCTCACTCATACGCCCTTAATGTTTTGTCAATACATGCTTCAAAGCCAGGAAATCTCACTGTCCATATGAGAATGTTTTTTAAAAAGGCCCTGGGGTCAGTTTCAAAGCAACAGTTGGGAGTGTGGGAATGTGAAGCTTTCTGCAAACAAAGTCTAGGATACCCCTCATCTCTTACTCTCCAAGGCCTTGCAGCAGTAATCACAGCCAGAAAATGGTATTTCATCACACTGATCCATGTGAACTGAAAGTATGCCATTCTTGTCTCAATGTTGTCAGCCTCTCTCTGTACTGGCATTCTCTAATCCTCACCCATTAAAACTGCCTCAACCTTAGAGATGGAGGAACACATAAATCCCACGCAACGTCATACATTGAACTGAAGGATTGAGTAATTGCTCATGGTGTAAGCACTTTCAAAAAAGGGATACATAGAGGGTGTTTTGACTCTAAATAATAGTTGTGGGCAATGAAAACCTGTAGCAGCTTGGTTTGTATACAGTTTACTGCCTTTTCCAACAGTAATTCAGAAGAGAAGCCACACACCAATGCAAGAAACGACCAAATCATCAATGTCCTTTTGAAAATGTCCATATCTGCCACTTATTTGTGTAGTTCACATGTTCTACAGCCTGGCTTTTTAATAATGTGGCTTTGGGCAATCGAAACAGAAGCCATACGATCTGTAATCAGTCCTTAATCTTGGAAAATCTTTGCTGTAAAATATTCATCACACTAGGATGCAAAATCATCAATTACTGGACCATGACCAGACCAAGAGTATTGACTAATATTGATCCTACATGCCATGAGGGCACAACTTATGAAAATGTTTATATTTGACATCAACTCAACAGCAGGAGGTCCCACTTACTATAGATTCCGAAGGTTATCACTAATTTCACACTACTAAAATTCACTTTACAACCCTACTGATGTTTAGTCTTATTCTATAGGCTTTTTCAAGTGTGCTTTCGACAAATTGCTGCTTTATCAAGCCAAAGGCGTAACTGAACAGGCTGAACTCCAGAAAACAAAGTGGTTCTTTTCTGTAGGCTTTAAATCAAAAGGACTAACTGGTTGTCCTCAGTGGATCTCTTCTGTAATCTCATGCATACATATACTGTATGGTACATTACTAGAGACAAAGAATCTATATTCATAAATAACTCATCTGATACCCAGCAATTAAACTGCTCCTACATTAGAACTTAACATTTTTTTCTATTCATAAATAGTCAATACTGCACTACAACTGTCATATTGGTACTTTGTTTTTTCACAGACGTATGGTAAGTTGTTAGAGCTGCTAATTCAATGACACCAAACTTCAACAAATTAAGCCAGATATCCAGTATTAGCTGGTAACCTGCAAATGTTGCTGCCTGTGCAGACTTCTTCATCTGTTACACAAATGCCTACCAAAGCACCTCGACAGTATGTTGCTAAAAACGTATAAAGAAAACTAGTAACAAAGTGCAAACCAATACAGCAGCGCTGAAATAAATCCTACCTTTAAGCTTCCTGTGTTAAGTTTTTGTTGAGCCTGTCAGAGAGATGTTGACTTATTGCTATGGTTTTGTATTTAATGCCTCATACAGAGAGTTGTTTTAAATAATCTATTGAGGAAGTAGATAGTGAAGTATCTGTATAGTGACTGTGTGTAAACAGTTGCATTCTGTGGTTAGGCTTTGTGCATCACATGGACCTTGTGCAAAAAGAGAAGCACCTTTGCAGTTGCACTTTTGTATGTGTGATATAAAACGTTTCTACAATTTCTCACCCCAATGATGTTTTGTCAACAGTCTTATCTGACAATGTCCTTTAAGACGCTGCCCCAAATACAACAGACAACTGACAGAAAAAGCATGAGCTATTACTCTTTTCGTTCCTTCCTTCCATCTTATCACATCTTTCATACTGATCATCAAGGAACCGAATAATTTTACCATGGTGTTCCTGTCATAAGGAAAACCGCTTGCCACAGTTTCTAACAGTTCAGCATGCCACATGTATCCCAACTTAATTGAAATGTGGCGTTTTCCCCCAAAGGTGACACCAAAAACACCAACTTATCATCTACTGAGGACTTTGATAAATTATTGAGGTATACTGAGGTTATTGTGAGTGTTTCCTGTATGTTCTTTTTTTGTTTTCATAGGATCACAGCCCATGACAACACATATATGGATGGGTTCACTTTCGGTCATCTGGCTAAATTAAACTTTAGTGTTTGATCTAGGACACTGGTTTTCATTCTTGACTTCAGGAGATACATGTTTCTTACTAGCTATCTCATCAAGGACAGACTCAGACCAGAGAGGTCAAGTGAATGCAATTAACTTGCAGGTAGGGTGGACAATCCGTATTATAAATATGAGCCACTCATCTATAACCCCTTTCAAACTGACACGGTGATGCATGTTAAACCTGTGTAGGCCGTGTATCCAATGGTCAGCATGTGTCATTTGACCTGACTTCACAAATCTCCTCCTGACCTTGGTTTAACATGGGTTGAAGTTTAAATTAAATCTGACTGACTTCCACACTAGAAAAACAGCATAAGAGAAAGACACCATACAGTGAAGAGAAGCAGGGTGTGGACAGAAATCAAAATAAATCTTTATTTATGTAATGTAATTCTAATGTTTAGCAATAATGAGTAATGAACAGGTCCAGACCTGAGTCTGTGTGAAAACATGCCCATGAATTCAGCTAATCTTAGACGTGAAGGCATGGGGTCAAACTCAGGCTGAATGTGAGTGCACTCTAATACTATCCCGGTTATGTGTAGCACATGTAAACATTATATCTTGGAATCAGAAACTTTGGTAAAACCTTATCCCAGTTTGGAAAAACCTGAATATGCTACCTTGAGTAAAATGATGACATATTACATAATGCTGATCTACATGTTGAAGTAAAAGTCTGACACTAGTAATATTGAGGACAGATTGTGTTGTTGTTTTGGTCTTCCATTACTAAAGATAATATGGGGAACAGTGTGGTAAATGCAAGAAATCTAATTGGGTTCATCCTCAACTGTTGTCAGCTCAGTCAGTACAGACATTACATATTGGAGAAGTCAAATATGTTTCTGTACCACTGCAGATGGTCAGAAACCTAAATAATATTAGAATCATGTAGACACCGAGAGTAGTATACAGACTTAAGTGTTTTTATCACTTATTTATATCAAAAAGCGTAGACTAGATTTTACCTCTCAGTAGGAAATTATACAATTCAACAGCTCCACAAACTACAGCTTCCAAATAACAACGAAGTTGAATCATGACATCTCTCTAACACTTAAAACAAAAACATTATAACCTTCACGAGGATAGGATTTATCTGAGGGCTGAGAGCTGGATTCGTTTTGTTTAAGGTTTACTTAATAAAAGTGACAACTCAGCACAGATATGGAACAGATTGTTGGAGCTTTCTAACTATCAGCTCATCGCCAACAACTGCCCAGGAACATCTGGATTTAAGTAACGTTTTACAAGTGAGCCATAAGTTAACTTCGCGCGGGGTTCTGCCAACATTTGGGACAATAAACCGTGAATAATCAGAGAAAACACGATTATTCGGCTCCTAAACATTTATTTTGCACGCTGTGAGCAAGACAAATGAAACCCACTCTTGTCAAGTTTCAGCTCATCACGTAGTGAACGTGTTGCATGCGCACTGACTGAATCACTCGCAGCTTTTGACTCAAGTTTCTGCAGCTTGTTTAGAAGAAAAGAGAGCGAGAAAAGAGAAAAGAAAAAAAGCCACCGGGTTACCAACAGAGTGAGCCAATACGGGCACCAAACTCCGCCACACTGCCTCAACCAAACGCTGGAAACATTACGACACCGTGAGCGGAGTGTGACACCGTTAACTTTGTTTTCTGCTCCACATCAACACAACTGCGTTAACTTGGCTGCCGTTAGCAGTGCGCTAATTCGGCCGGCTAAGGAGCTACTCGTTAGCTGGCCAGCGCCGGGCCCGCTTCCCCTGGTCCGCTGCTACAACGACCCCCAGCTGGGGTCCGGAACTTTGTAACCGTGTGCTGTGTTTACCTCAGAGATGCGCAGGTGAACAAAGACAGCAGGCCTCTCCGGGTGATTCCTCCGGGTCGTGTATCCAAACCGAGATATCCTTTGGAGCTTGCCGGAGCTAAGGCTACAGGATCCGGGGAGGTTGGACGCTCCCTTCTTCGTTTCTTGGGTTTCCCACCAGCAGCAGGCAGTCAGTCAGTCGGCCAGGCGGTCAGGCAGGCAGGCAGTCAGTCAGTCAGTCAGTGTTTGCCCCTAACTAACAGACCTTAGCACGTTAGCTCCGGACCAGCTAACTAGCCTCTTCCAGGCACCCCGAGGCTAGTAAAACACCGCTAATGTTAGCCGCTCTGTCAAAATTCACGGGAGCGCCGCTCGACCCTTCGGCTCCGCTCTCTCCCTTTGGCGACATACGACGGCGTCCGGCCACAGCGAGAGGGCAAAACACATCCGCCGAGACCGAACAGCGTGTCAGTTGCGGGTGATTTGCCGTCCACAGCCTCTCCAACAGCCGCCAGGTTTGTTCGTCTCCCGACTCTCCACCGACTAGAGAGAATGGCTGTCGCAGCATGATGACGACACGTTTTTGTTTGCTGGTGGGGCGCTCGAATGTGATGTAATAATATACTCCCCGGATGACCTCCATGTGAGAAAACATAGTAATCTTTGTGTCTTTACATTTTGTAATACTAGGACATCTTTAAATTGTGCTGATGATGTTGAAAACTTACATTAAAAGAAAATTGCTGTAAAATTATAACTGTTAAATAAATTAGTTGTAATTATGGTTCATTCATTCTGGTTCAAGTAGGCTACAATGAACATAAATACAAAGCATGGAATAAAAACATTAGTGGGACCTGTGTCTTTGTCTATTAAATTTAATTTTGAATATACTTATACTTACGTGTTCTCTTCTCTAGACCACTAATTCAAGTGGTTTGTGATTTAAATGTTTAATGTGTTTAACACCCAAATTGTATTTTTATTTAATAACACAGACCATGTGCCATAGCTTTACAAACAGATGCAAATTCTCTGTTGGTAGACAGGGAAATTGTAAGTCACCATGAGTTAATTGTAAGCATACATGCGTCCATTATTATTAAACAGATCAGATACAAGATTGATAGCATGAAGATACCAGTTTTACGAGGACTAAATTATTGTACAAAACCTCACTTACATGTCAATAGGAAATGTTCTTTTTCCAAATAATACTCATATTCACTATTTTCCTTTAAGAATTCACATTTTTCCTCAGTTGTTTTTGAATTAGGCTACATAAAAATGTAATGAAATGTAGTAAAAGTATTTACACAGTTAAATCTTAAATTGCTTTTTTGGGTTACAATTTAATCCACCCCTTGTTCTATATCTGTGTTATTTTAGTATATACTGTATATGCTTTGATTGTACTTTCCATTTACTTTTTTAACATTCTTATGATGAAATGTAAATGTAAATATATTTTTGACCAATAAAGTTTTGGGGGGAGAAAAACATGGGAGTGGAGAGACTCCAAATCCAAATTTGCATGGTGTGTCAGAAATAATGCTGGATGAAAACCTAGACCAAATTCTTTTCTTGCATATTGAGCCTCATTTATTCATAGACAAAAAAGCAAGTTCCCTTGGATTATCATGCTGCTGCTGCTGCTGCTGCACAAGTTAGCCCTACAGTGCCAGCCATGGTTAGCTTTGGCTCATGGTCATTTTCATGCCCTGTATCTGGATCCTCCAGGGAGAGTCTGAAACCCTGAGATATCACTAAGCACCGAACATGTGATCCTGAGAAGTGTGGAATTGAAACTGGCATCTGGTCAATGAAGACTGAAAAACAGACCCTGGAAACAAAGGACGACTGTAAATATCCTCACTTGTTACTAAATACTCTCTATAGCTGTGTGCTTTTATGGAAATTGCTCCTTTTTGTGTCTCAAAAAACTGAACTCCTGTATCCCGATATTTATACAAACACACACCTGAAAATCATCATTAATTTGGATATTTCTTCTATGTTGAATTTATTAAACTGTTTTGTTTTTATTCATATAAAAACAGTTACATGTCCCAGAGTTTCCCAACACGATTATCTAAAACAGTGGTTCCCAGTTGTTGGCTTGTGACCTCTTAAAATAAAGTATACGTCTAGAGTGATTTTTCTTCTTGGACAGAAAAATGTAAAACATATTGTGTTACAAAGTGTCTGGTGACTCCTCAAATTTTTCTTGGGACCCCTTGAGGACTCCCGACCCCCAGGCTGGGAACCACTGGCTTTAAAGCTGTTTTGTAGGAGATTTCTCCCCTCCCAGAAGAATTACATCCTCATAAGGAAAATAGTTGAATTGTTATTATATATTAATTTGTTATGAGCAACAAATCTAAAAAAGTTGGTTTCACCCTCTAAAAATCCCATAATGTGTCTTACAATTATAAAATGAAAACCACACGCCTCAGATCTCCAAATTTCATGAAAAAAATACAGAGGACATGACCTCTGTAATGTCAGTGGTAGCTCCAGCTCTGGGTGATGTGTCAGTTTTATCAAGTATTGTCCAAATGGGGTGAGAAGCAGTCTTTCATAAGAGGCAGTGGAAAGATCCACACAGTTTAAATTGCTTATCACGAGTCAACTCAAAACTATTGTGAAGTAAGTCTCCTATAATGACACAAACGCTCATTCTCTCACACAAACACAGATTCCCTGGTGTTTTCCTCTCAAAGATTGCCCAAGAATGAGTGAATGCGATGATTGCGACAGACGGACGATGCTCGGTAACATCACAGCTCTTGAAGGCAAACAAACACGCCTGTGAAATGGAGCTGATAGAGTGTGACAGGCAGCAACAGTGCCTGCTGGGTAGACAGTGATTCAGTCTACAAAGCTGGGTAAATTCAGGGAGACGGGTCACTGGAAATATGATGTTATGAATGTGTCCTCTAGGGGATTATATCACGTTTCTGTCCACTGTGAAAGATATGCCTTGAATCAAAATTCTAAACATACCTGTCCTCACATATACCTGTAAATATATTGTACCCAGTGTGAGACTCTTTTTGCCTCTTGGTCAAGCTGTAGTCAGCTGAAAAAGTTTCTCTACACACTCAGATTTCTTAGTAAATACACTACCCACATTCAGGTTTGGGAAGATGCATTGCTGCTTTATTTATATATAAACCAGTTCAGCCAGAATTTGGCAAAATGTGGACAATGCTGTTTGCCTGTGCCCTCTACACCTGCTACTGTAGAGGGGTAGAAGGGTAGAAGTATAGATTTACAGTATTTTGTACAGTACTTTCCTAATATGGTAATATTGTGTTTATATTTTTGAGCATACAATGTAATATAGATAATAGGATACTCTTTCTTAGTAGAGCACTTTTTAAAAACAAAGTCATTAAGTATTTTGCACTAGACAACACATTAAAAACATTTTCTGCTTTATCAATTAATCTGCAGGTTATTTTTCTCGATTATTCAACCAATTGTTTGATTAATCAGATGTCAGAGATAGAGAGATATTCAGTATGCTATCATGAGACAAAGATAAACTTGAAAAATAACTTAATTATAAAAAGTGTTTCACTTTTTTCTCATCAAAAGTGTTGCTGACAAAACCAAATGTAAAAACCTAAGAGGACAAAAAAGGCTATTAAACGGAATCACGATAAAATACTAGGTAAAACAAATTCCAGATAAAAGTCTGTTTTAAGAAGAGATTTTAAAAAATGATAGTGATTCAGATAGACCTACCTCTTCAGACAGGTCCCTCCACAGCCTCAGGGCCCTGATTGCAAAGACTCTGTCCCCTTTAGTTTCACGCCTGGACTCTGGAACAAACAAAAGACCTCAAGCTACGCACACACTCATATGGGACTAAAAAGGTCAGAAATAAACCAAGTAAGAACACACTGAGTGGAGAACTCCAGTGATTTAATATTACATATTCATAAAGTTAATGGAACTTGTGAGAGACAGCTTTGAAGAATGGCAAAAATTGACGCTGCAGAGGCTGAGATTTTCCTGACTTTTGGTCCTAAAATGGGTCAATCCCCAAAAATGCTGGATTCTATAATGCAACATCTTGCGCCATAGCCTCCCTGATGCAGGTTAACACCCATGTCTTTCAAACCCCATGCGTCCAGGGTTTCTGCTAAAGCTAAAGACTTTTTTATTTTCAGACTTGACAGGCACAGAAAACATTATACAACTGTTTTCACTAGGCTGAGTAGTACTAAACATCACTAGCTAAGAAATGTGTTACAGTACAGTCTTTCACTTATCAATAGTTTTTTGGTCAAGACAAGTAAAGAGGCTGCTGCTATAATCAAGGCGTGAAAAGATAAAATCATGTGAGATGGTCTCAGTTTTTCTAAAATTTAACATAGATCTTATTTCTGAGTGATAAAGACATGACTGAACAAGCCTTCAGGCATGATGCTCCAAACTTAAATTACTGCCAAACAAGAGGCCAGTTTGATATTCCTGTTTAAACAGTAATTCAGTATTTCCTTAGGCGTTAGTCAATTATGACAATGTCATAAGTCAGCAGTGTCTGTCCAGCCAGACAGCAGTGACGATGCAGACATTGTAAGGTGACAGACAGAACAGCTGTCTGGAAATCTAATGAGAAAGTGAGTGAAAAAGAGGAGAAAATGGGGTGAAAGACTTATTTCTCATTTGTATTCATTGGTTTGCATGGATTGCTACGAATGCCATCAGACATACAGAGCTCAAAGAGGAAAGCTGAGTAGATTCATCAGTGGATTTACAGCAGGAGACATAAAGTCTGCTCACAATGAAGAGACTAAAATGATGATGTTTAGCAAGTGAATATTAGCATGCACATATTGCTAAATAGCATTAAGTTCAGCTGAAACTTAGCAGGTATTTGGTCATAAACCAAAATAAAGTTTTGAGCTGATGATGGTGCTTTATGGAGATAAAAAAAAAAGGATCTCCAAAGTTATTACATTTCATCTTGTGGAGGACATGACCAAATTTAACCTAAACCACAGATGTCAACCTCATAGTGATGCTAAAGGAAAAGTCAGAGGATCCCCAAAGCCATTAGGATTCATCCTCTGGGAGCCACGAATATCGGTACAACATTTCATGTCAATCCATCAAATAGTTGTTGAGATATTTCAGACTGAAACAAAGTGTCGGGTCGGCTGATGTTGCCATCCCTGGGGGGTAAAAATGAGTTTTTATTTATTGAAATTTGATTCAAAGCTTCATCAGCCAAACAACATCACTACAGCCTTGTATGAAATATTTACAAAAGGCATTTCTTGAAAATAATATCTTTTAGTATACTGTATTCTCATATTTACAATGCAAGATACTGCAAAATACTGACTGACACATTTAGAAAGTTCCACTCACATTTAGATCAGTGTCATGATTGCTTAGATTCAACACTTTTAAGCCAAAACTTGAAACAAAACATCTTAACAGCATTGTAGACACAAAGTATTCAGTCTGAGACTTATTATCTATGGTGAGATGAAAATCTTATCAGTAGCAGCTTTTAGAAAGCTGTTTCAGCAACGGCCAATAATTTATCAAGAGACTCAGATTTCACACTTAGAGATTTCAGCTTCTGAATAAAAACATTTTCTCTTAAGTCCTAACCAGCTCTGCACAAGCATGAAAGGGAGTGGCAGTCTCTGTCATGCATGTCTAAAATCTTCAACAGGATATTTCCCCATTAAAACCTGCAGCTGGAGGGAGTCACACAGTGTAATACAACAAAGAGGCTTTGAGCAAAAGAGAAGCCATCAGCAGAAACTGTGAGCAGTGATATCTGTGAGGGGTGGAGAAGAGTATTGGCCCAACACATTTTAAGATGACCACGTACTCTTTAACAGTATCTGCAGAAAAAGGGAATGCTTGGTAGCTGTAGCACAGCTGTAGCACAGCTACCCAGCAACACAACACTACTGTGTTTAAACGTAATACTTTTCACTCTGCTGATTGACTGAGGAATTAAATACTGTGCATTTACCTGGTGTAACTGATTACTGCTTCAACAATACAAATAAAACAGGCAAGGCATGACAGAAACAATACATGAAAGGCACAACACTGATCATTTTCATTACAAAAGTGCCACAATTTAACAAGTCAATTGTTTCACACTGCTCTCCATTGAAGACTGATTATTTTACTGTAAAAAATAAAACAATGTTTGTAAATGTTCTTTAAGTGTTAGGATGTTGTTTCCTTGCAGTCAAATTAGTTGCTGCGGTCACAAATGTTGGTGGATTATTGTAGAAAGAACATCGGAACATCCAAGTTGGCCGCAGAGCACTGCCAACTGCGTGTCCATGCATACCGGGAGAGCGTCCTTTATTAACCTGCAATTTAAAAAATCATGGGAGAGAGGTGACAATGTCAGAGTCAGATAGAGAGAGAGGTCATTCCCCTAAAATCTCTCTTCAGAGCCCTATGCTGAGGGAATAGTTTTACGCTACATTTTATTGCCGCTTACTTTTGCATAGTGAGTCAAGCTGTAAAATGACTGTTTGTCATCTTCGGTGTAGTTAACAACCAAGACTTCATAAAAATGTTTAGTCCATAAAAGCAAAACATTGTCATGAAGAAGATGTAGCTTCCCTGCTATTTCTATGCTGGATACACTTAAATAGTAACCCGCAACAGGTGATCGATCAGAACATAACAAACATTAATAGGTGACATTATTATTAACATAATGAAATGAGATTAAACATGTAAATATCTTTAGATACATATGAAAAATACAAACTTCCCTGCTTAATTAAAAGATATGCATATTACACTGCAATGTAGTACAAAACAGCAGAGACCAGATGTGCCAGTGTATTAACAGGCTTTTCTGAAGGTGAAACAGCTTCTTCAACACCAAACGTCATATCCAGTCAGATCCACTTACACTTACTGACTGTATTGTAAAGTTCATCCATAGCTTTACTGCTGTCGTCATCAGCCTCCACACAAACATAAGGGTGTTGGTCACACAGCCTCAAAGAAGAATCACCACTGACAAGCTCAACAACAAAACTAACCACCACACAACCTACACTTTCACTTGTGATCAGTGTAAGCTGAGCAGCAGTACACTCTGCACCGCAATGACCCAAACACAAATCAAAGAAAACATAGTGTTGGCCAACTCATCTATGACATATTTTAAGCTGTGGTTTTAAATGTTTTAAATGTTGCAGAATTTTAAACTAAACTTCCTTATTTATTATGTTAATAAGTTATAAGTCTTGAAAACTCAAATGTATCTAAATATATTCAGACAAGTGAGTAATCCTGTTTTGTGTGATTTAAACTCTACTTTCTGATGATGGACATTGATATTCCTCTTGCTTTACTGTGAATGTTGAGCTACTTTTTTGTATGCGGTAAATGATTATGTAAATAAGGTTCACTTATGGTAACAAACCCACAGAGTAATAGTGACACAACTCTGCAGTTCCCCTAAGCTCTATGGAGAGTTTCATTGTCTTTCATCTTATTGTTCTGGCTTTCTGGCCCACAAATTTACTGTTTTGGTTCACTCTGACTGCTCTTGTCAACCTTGTTTCCAGCTCCGGCAGACACAAAAGCTTGGATAAAATCCACTGTACACTACCTGGCCAGCACCAAACATCAGACAGACAACGTCAGCAACTAGATAGTGAACATAGTGGAGCATTTAGCAGGAGCTGGTAGAGACCAAAACAAAGCTAAAAGGTGAGTTAATATTGGACTTACGTTCCTCAGGTGGATAGACAAAAATGAATTCTAATTTTATGTAGGTCTGCAGGATGTGTAAATAGAGAACTGTTTGCTGACATGTTCACCACAAAACTCTATAAAGTGATACCAGGTCAATGTGCAAAAAAAAAAAAAAAGAGAGAAAGAAAGAAATTCTATTGCTGCGGCTTTAAGTAAACAATTGTGCACTTTTTTCAATAAACTCAATTTAGGTGACTTTTTTTGCTGGCTCTTGACACAGTTTCCCCCCATATAGTGTTAGAGTCCTCTAGTACAGTGCTATTTTGTTCATTTTCTTTGACATGTTTGAATTATATTATTCTAAATAGCTCTACCAACAAGAGCTATAACAACTTCTTTTGAGAGTGGGTCTACTATGGTTCAGCTTCTACAAGTGCAAAGTAATTGCTAGTTCTCAAAACTTGCTTTTGAAGCAGCTTTAACATCGTATTTGCTTTTTTTTCTTTAATTTGATCCACTATTGTGCCTAAGTGGAATTTCACAGGTCTGACAAACAGGGCACAGCTGCTACAGTAGATGGCATCACATTGTGCAACCACAGCAGCAGTAACATTACATTTACTTCTGTTTTGAGATCTCTTGTGTAACCCAATGTGTACAGAGTGCCTCTATGTTGAATGAAAGTACCCCCTAACCCTTGCACAGGTTTGGAAATAAAATCCTGAGAAAAAGCGGTGTGTGTAAATGACGTTGGTCAACAGTTCGTGGAGCGGACCTTGACCTTGCCTTCCCAGCCCTTCCAGTAAGGAGACTATCCCAGGGTTAAGTTGCGCCACACTTCCATGCATGCCTGTTGTAATCACTAACAGATGTTAGGAGTGTTTGGGCTTTCAAATAGTACCATGTGTAATGACGACAGGGTCACAGTTCATCACACACAGCTATACTTAAACCAGCTGTTGCATCAAAACAAACATATTCTGGCAGAAAAGAGGAAACTGTTTGGAAAGACTTATAACCCAAGTCGATCTGTGGTATGTTAGCATTGATAATACACAACAAGTTGTATGTAATAGGTGAGTTGTACTGCTTCAATTTATATACCACAGCCAAATAGATATTTTTATTATGAGTGTTTTCATAAGGATATAGTTCATTAGGTTGTATTCACACCTGCAGGAACATTCCTTAATAATTAATTGCTTGTGCTGCGACACATTGCTACTGGCTGTGAAACTGTTATGATGTAGTCATCAACACTGCCAAATTAACTCTCAAGGTTCACAGAAGAGCAGGAGAGAAAATATTAGCAAAGGAGAAACTAACATATACTCTTTACTTTATGCATTTACGTTTGTTTTGATTTCTAAAAACAACATTATTACACGTTTCCAGACATATTATTACTAAAATGTAATGAGAAAAGCTCTCTGATCATGAGGGATGAATGACAAGAAAGTGAATGAAATCTGTATGTGTTCTTAAACTGGACATACATTTAATAAGCGTAAAGCATGCTCACCATTTATAGATTCATGCATGTTTAGAGTCGTCTGCAGTTGTGCCTAGAACAAACAAACCAAACAAGCATGACTGTGACATTGGGCTCTGTCTGTATGTTTAGCACCTCTCCTAAAGCAGTCATAACAATTAGAGCAACAGTGACCTCTGCTGGATAACTCCCCTAACTAATTGTACTGTATTGACACAAAGGATGTCATTTAGTCGTCCAATGAGAGCAAATGTTAACGGGGAACATCTTGGCAACAACAACTATAACAGAGTCCTACCACATTATCTGCTACACTTCCCACCACTCCACGTTGGGGAAGGCTCCCTGAGACTAATTGTGAATTTGGACTCGAAAAGATAAATGTGTAACAAATGCAAAATGAGAAAAAAAAAAAGTAAATGAGAGTGAGGAAATAAACTGTGAATGTCTGATGTGATGACACGCATTTATCAAGAATCAGTAGTTTTCAGATAAGCCTACTGTAGCTCACATCCAGAGGTAACCACATTCAGAGTGTGAAATCTAACTTGCAGCTCTCAAAATTGGTAATTATGAGTGGCTTGTTTTTTTTTTTTTTGACAAATGTTTGAAGCACATGTCCCTTTATCGTCTCATACTGATATGATTTTATACTCTGTAGCTTAATTTAAAGATACCTACCGTCCTTTTTCATCCACTGGTCCAACTCTTCCATCTCTAGCTCCAGCACAGAGGGCACGTCTTCTTCAAACATGGGCCTGGAAGGTACAAAGTGTTGAGAAAATCAAACAAGACACAAAGACCAGGTGAACAAACCAGGATAGTTACATAGCAGTTACAGTTTAACTGACATTGTTTCAGCCGCCATTTTGTCATATCTGTGTCCAAGCCAGGCTACTTTACAAATGCATTTGTTTGAGCATTATTTGTAGGTAGCCTACTCTTTTTTAGTAACGCTGTTATGTGATTGTTAATTTGTAATTTGTTAGTTTTTCTGCAAACTTAGCCATTAGTTGTCTGAGGTTAATGTGTTGCTCTTGTTACTTTAACATGTGTACATGTTTAATATGTTACTTACTGTGTAGTACTTCCTGTGATGGATTGACGCTGACCTTGTTTTAATCCTGTTTTCATGTTACCGTAGGCTATTAATTCATTTTTACAGTAGCCTACCTTTGGTCTGACTCTTGTTTATGGCTTCTCATTTTCACTGACTTGTAATCTCATTGAATTTGTCATGTTTTACGGTCCGTGCATGAAGGACCTTTTATTTCCATTGCACATTTGTCATGTTTTTCAAACAGGAAATTACACATCGAGGGTAAACTGTTGCTAAGCACTGGGCATTGAGATACTATAAATGTCTTTCAAATGAAACCTTTCACAACATTTGCCAATAGTTCTTCAAATTAACAGCGGTAGAAAAAAGAATTAAACCCTCAATACTTACATTGGCACCTTCTCTGTACTGGACCCATCCAAATATGGATCTTCTTTTCTTAGCTCTATGAGAAAAGAACATGGCTCACTCATCTTTATTATGACAAGATGGGAAAAAACATTAGAGTAATTGAATACAGTCTATATTTAACTTAGAAGTTGAGTTATTTAGTAGTTATATTCATAACAAACACTGATAAGTAGCCAACATATTTTTAAAACAATATTAATTCATTCATATGATACAAGAATTAAGTCAGACTTACCGTCAGTTCACCCAAACTGTGCAACATTTATTTTCCCATTTACACTTCAATTTTACATTTTTTTTTGTGACATTAGCAGAGAATGTGTTGTTTGAAAGTATAATACACACAAATCTCTGTGGACACATGCCCCTATATTTTAAATAAATAGATCCAACAATTTGGGTGAACTGACCCTCAAAAGTGTTCCCTGTTGTGATGAACATACCTTGATTTCTCGCTTTTTGGTTCCACCTGCGGTTGATGTAAATACCGCAAACTATCATACCAATGATTAGGACCACCAGCACCACGGGGATCAGGATGATGATGGTAGTCAAACCGTCCTCAATTCCTGGTGTGGTGGTCTCAGCCAATGAGGTGGGGTCCTCTGTCGTTGCTGAAAACAGTCACCAGTCTTTAAATATACTAAACTCTATTAACTTGTGCGATAAATATGTCCTGTGGCAGTGTTTTTCTTTTTGTCCTGTCATTTGGTTTAACAATTAATTAAAGTAGTCAATTACTTTTACATTCACAGTAATCTAGACACAGATCGTACTGTGCTGGTATGTCGGGTCATGGTTGGTCTGACATACCATTGACTCCAGTGGAGGATTTGCCCTGTCCTGAGCCATCTTCTGTGACATCTGGAAACCACAGTACAGGAAATAATCTGAGGATTTTACTGATATGTTTCAGTGAGTACTAATTTATATACAAACTGTTCTTCGTTTCTCCTGTTGTGGACTGACTCTGTATGTGACTCACCTCCGTCTGTAGGGGGTGTTGCTGAAGTGGCAACAGGATCAGTTGGGGTTGGTTCTACAAACAGAGAGAGAAGCACGTCATCATGATGCCTACGTCTGCAGTGAGGAAATACTCATGAGTTTTGAAATGTCAGTTCATTATACATGGCCAAAAGTATGTGGACACCTGAATATTACACTCATTAAATAAAGTGTTTTGTTACTTTCAACCCCTGCCAATGTTCCCTGACCAAACCAGTACTTAATATACTGAGGTCCAATGCCCAGCACTATAAAATAAATTGAATTCCTGAGATGGCTATAAAACAAAATTTAGACTTTCACGTTGGGAAATACAATTTAGAGAAACTATAAATGAACACTTAACAGGATAATTGAAACATGAAAAATCTTGTTTTGAAAACTTTTTAGAAATGGCCGTCCCTAAACTGCTTCAACAAAGATGGAAAAAAATTATTGTCTAAAATATCATAGTATGCTGTATCATCCTCTTTACCTGTGTACATATATGTGTATAAATCAAAACCGATATGGTCTGTGTTCTCATGGTTGTTCTATAGATGTTAGTTCCCAAAGTTAAGACAAAGTCAGTCCAATACACACTGCCCTGGAACATTTTAAAAAAGTACTTGAAACTGCCAGTGATGTGCATCTTGGAAGCCTTATGGTCAAAAGGGCATACCATATAACCACAATATCCCCAGTTTGATTCTACCTAGGCACCTTTGATGCATGTCATACCCCTCTCTCTCGCCCCATGTCTCCTGTCTGTCTGTACACCATCAACTACTGTTTTAAAAAAAGGAAAATTAAAATTAAATTTGAAAAGAGAAAAAGTCAAAAACCAATAATCAATGGTGAACTCAAGACAGTTTCAAAGGGTCTGGAAAATTGTAGTCTGATAGGTTCATTTCTAAATTTATAGTTATTTTTAGACAGTTTTGAAATCTCATGCCTACTTTCATGGCATGTGACGGTTGTCTTGGTCAGTTGTTTGTATCGTATTTATTGTTGCAACAATGTTTTTTCATGCCTCAGCCTTGACCAAGTTCCACTCAAAGGGATATTTTAATCTCAATGAGACTTTTTCTTGGTTAAAGAAAATACAATTTTATTTATTTATTTTTTATTGGAAGGGGTCTAGCCAAAATCATGACCACCCCACAAAAAAAGTACATCAACACCCCTGTCCACACACTTTTGGCCACGTGGTATATTATTGTTTCTGGAGTTCCCATCTCACCTGAGGTCTCAGTATCGCCATCTGCTTCTTGCTCATCTGTGTTCGGTTCTGATATGTCAGGTTCTTGATCTGTTTGGTCATCTTCATCTTGGCATAAAACTGCAATACAGCACCTCTCATTACTTTACATCATGGCACTGTCCCATCATTTAAAACTACAGTGAAACTTAAAGGAAAACATGCGCAGCATTTCTATTAAAAGTGAACAAAGTGACAGTTATTTCTACAGGGATATCATCAGCCTAGTTTCTAAACAAAACAATAACCGTCAAAGTTAGCTCATACAGGAACTTAACACTTCCGTGAACATGATTTCAAGCGGTTGTTACAAAAATGAAAACTGTTGCAAAATGCACCTATTGTACAGCGCAGAGTAGGTGGAGATTCTCGACACATTGAGCAATTTGTTCCCGAAAGATCTCTGTCATGCTGTTAAAGATTTAACTTTGTGAGAAAATGTTTCTCTTTGTCAAGAAAAGATACTAAATTTTAAACAAAAGTGGAATGCTATTTAAAAAGGTTAGGCTCATGGTAGCTTTCTAAAACTTGGAGAACAGTTTAATTTGAAAAGCAGGGGGGATTCAGTTTCCAAGCATGGCATGGCTTTGACAAAAATCTTCACAATATCGATAATAAACACTGTTTATACTTTTTATACATACATTCAGTCAAGAAGTTTCGCTCGCAGTCACAAAAGTCAGAAAAGTAGGCTAAAGCACAAAGGAGAGAAAGCAGGGAGGAGACAGGAAAGTGGAGGAAGCTATTGTGTCTTAATTCAGAGAGTAAAACAATCTTCCAGTCCTACCTGTCCCTGTCAGAGTGGTCAGCAGCAGCAGCAGCAGCAGCAGAGGGGTCTTCACCCGGGGGCCTCTCATGTTACCAGGCCAAGAAGCAAACATACTGCCATTGTGTGCCCGCTTCCTTCTGTACTGTCACAGCATCACACTTCCTGATCTGACTTAACATGTAAGATGGAAGGACAAGAAAAGAAAAAAAAGTCTCACACACACACACACACTCACTCACACACACCCTCAGACTCACTCAGATAACTCACTCGGATGTGATGAAATCAACTGTGTGCTTGTAGCCACAAGTCTGACGACTCCTCAGCTGCAGTACAATCACATTCCTGCCGGTTAGGTATGCAGCCCTACAGAGTGAGTGAGGGGGAAGCTGAACAAACTAAAAGGGAGGAAAAAAACAATTTGTATGAGCTCAGTGAGTGAGCCAGCTGGTCGGGTATCTCCTGATAAAATTGTTAACGTGTCTAGCTACTGCTTAAAATAACTCCAAGGCGATGTGTGAATTTGCTGCATGTTTGTTTGTTGATCTGTTTCTTGATACAAGCTCAGGCAGGATCTTAAGTCTCTCTTTGCGGTGAAATGCTGATCATGAATGTGAGGGTCATGCTGTTATGATTATCTATGGGAGAAGGCTGTTGGTCTATTTTAAAACGACTCTTGTTTTCATCTAACAGCAGGAACATGATGCTTACAGGTTTCAACATATTGGCTGGGGTGTGTGACTGTTATCAATACGTCAAATGCAGCATTAAAACACAATTGTGCCACTTCTTCTGGATACTCATTGTTAGTTCTCAGAAGCGTGAAGAAGGTGAGGCAATATTTGTTGGTTCTTACAAAAGGAAAAATCCGCCTAAAGGGTAAAGTAACCTCTGTAGTCTCTGTGAGAACAGAACCATTAATAAAGCCAATTCTGTGGTTATAAATGTTAATAGGTTGTTAATAAAGGCTTTTTATCATCAAGTATACAGTTAATAAATTGATTCTGGTCAACAAGTCAATGTTTATATGATATTTCATAAGTGGCAACCCAAAAGTTGTTCTTATTATTGTCTTACAACTGAGTTTTCAGTCCAGACGGAGAGAGGGCCACAATGGAAATATGTTATCTCTAAACTTCTGTAGTCCTCAGCAAATATGTATTGTATATATGTATTTGGCACAGTGTATGACCTGTCATATATATATATTTTTTGAAATGTCTAATCAATCAAGTCATATATATTTCCTTTGCTGAGTTGAAGCATGTCTTAGTATCTGTCCATGTAAGACCTTATCACAAATATGTTTCCCTTAGGCTTTTTATACTCAAGCTAACCAGCCCTGTTACATAAACCTTCTAAATACACTTATTAGTTATTTTGGAATACACATTACTACAAATCAAATAGTGAAAAGCTTAGATAACATAGACTTTCTGGAAGGAGAATAATAGAGTGTAAGATTTCAGAACTGATAATGTAACAACAAATAGAAACATTACTGAATATAGCCTAAAACTTTCGGCTCCAAGAAAACCAAAAGTGAATGACGTTTTTCTGTGGAATTTGTTTTATAATGTTTATCTGTGTTGGTGTGGACGATTCATACTGTGGGATTTCTTATCCATCTGGGTCATATGATGTGAGTCACTCTGTTAAAGGAATAACTCACTTCAGTGAACTTTATTAATCGGTTCATTACATGTGATGTTGTTTGAGAAGATGCACAGTTTAATGTATCACCTTTGTTTTGTGGTATTATGGTGATAGTGGCATTCTTTTTTGAGGTATTTGTACTTTACTAGTTGTTTTTTCTGCAGCACAACTAATCTAATTTTGAGGTATATGTTGCTGATAAAACTTCTGTACTTTTGTATAAGAAGGATTTTCAATCCAGAACTTTTATTTGTAATGGGGCATTTTTACATATTGATACTTTGACTCGAGTAAAGGCTCTGAGTACTTCCATTAGGTTTCAGATTTTCCCTCCTTGGGTGTGTTTTTTCTGCTTCTGCTGGCATAGTTTAGGAGTTCTGAAGAAATCTGAGCTCACTGCAGACGCACATTACATTCAACTGTTACACAAAAAATAAAAGTGAGAACGTGCATCTACACTTCATTGCCAAAAGTACATTTACACCTGAACATCAAACCGATATGTGGTTGTTGAACATCGACTCCTACAACCATAGCTGTTAATCTGAAAGGATTTTTCTCCCATCTTGCCATAAAAGCATTAGAGAGTTTGGACACGAATGTTAGGTGATAATCTTTCAGTTGATCCCAAAGGTGCTGGATGGGGTTGAGGTCAGGGCTCTCTGCAGGCCAATCTTCCACACTAAACAGCAACATTTCTTTATGAACCATGCTTTGTCCATGGGTGCATTGTCTGTTGTTACAAAGCTGAAAAAACACCACCAGATCAAAAGTGTACAGAAGCATGTGGTCTGTATGTGAATCCTCAAACTTTTAGCCACAAAAATCTTCAAATTGTTATTTTAGCCGACTCTCAGGTAATACCACTGATACATACGTGTTTCTGGGGAAAAAAGCCAGATTTTTAAAATGATAGTGTCTAAGACAAACCAGGGTTTGTTCCCTGCCTCATATCTGATCTTTTTAACATGTGAACCATGCAAAGCCTGAGGAGCTGGAGGAGCCCGACTGGTCCCAACTGGTTTTCCTGAAGCAGCTCAAACCAGACTGTACAGGATCAACATCTGAGTGCACATTTAACCTTTTAGTAATTTGTGTTCTGTTGTATTCTCTTGTCTGTCTTACCTTTAACTCATTGAATATATATTAAAAAAATCAGTTCTCATTTTAACAGCTGTTTAAAAATGAAGTGATAAATAAATCCTGTTTGCTGTCCAAACTTCACTCTATTGTATGTTACTTACAAAATAATTTCCCTTCAGTTGTTTACATATTACTTAATCAAGGGAACTTCTTCTGTTTTGTTATCACAAAGACAAATTTATGTTCCCTATCAATTCAAAAGGAAACTATTTATGCTATTGAAAAATATGCACTCATACTAGTTGTCTGTAATATCACTTTTTTGTCAAATAGTGGCCATCTCATTTTCGAATCATTTTATTTGCACTATGTAACCGCAATAGACATACACTGCAAATCCCAACATATAAATCTATATCCACTTTAATCACTGCCTGTGGATTCGTAACGGAACCGTTTTAATTTCCTCGCAGCACACCCGGACAGAAGTTGGCGACGGACCGATCCACTTCCGGTCCAGTTGTCAACAGAAGACTCTCACGTGTGTTTTCAACCAACCCGTTAAAATGGTGAGACCGGTGTCTGTCGGTGTTATATCACTGATCACAGTCTTTTTAAACTCCAGCTAAATGATTTAAAAACGTTGTTGCTGTTGTTTTTCAGCCGAAGGCGCAGAAAGGAAAAGCCCCGGAGAAGGTTGTTCACCCGTACAGCAGGAAAGCTGCCTACCTCGCCCGGGAAGAAATCAGACTGAAAAAGAAAGAAAGGTGCGCGGACGGAACATAAAACACAACGAGATGGATGCAGAACATTTCAGAAACAAATCACCTCAGTACATACAGGAGGTTTACAGTCATTTAACTTATTTATTTGACAGATAGAGACGCTGGTTACTTTACAGATTCACATTTTACATATGAAACAACAGCAACATATGATCAGTTTATTAAATACAGCCCGCTGTTGAAGATTAAACCAGTGGTTCCCAACCGTGGGACCTCTTTCATTAAAACAGTGTCTTGTTGGGGCCCCTGGTCACATGTCAGATGTCTGTGAGTTGATTTATGATCAGTCACAGTCACAAGGACTTTTACTTTTAATAGCCTACTTTTAGTACATTTAGCTGATAATACATATGTACTTTTACTTAAGTACGATTTCAAATGCAGGACTTATACTTGTAATAGGAGTATTTTTACACAGTAGCATTCCTGCTTTTGCTTTTAGTAAAGGATCCGAGTACTTCTTCCACTGCTGTTTACAGTTCAGTATGCATATGATAGTTATTGTTATTTTCCAAAGGTATCAACTGAATTTTTCTGGCATGACCTTGTTTTGTGTGACATTTATTGTCAGTGCTCCCTGTAAAATATATAATGAGGAATCTGGCTTCAGGATAATTGTAAAAATCCTCTTGTATTTCCACCTGCATCCTGTGAGTCTGCAGACCCAATCACTTACCTGGGTCCAAGTACTACAAGGCTTTTAAACTTGACTAAGTCAAAGATGCCCTGTCACTTTGCTTAGAGTAACATTTTCTATAATCAACCAACTGTGTTTGTGTTACGTTATTCGTCTGCCAGGCTCATAGGTAGTAGATTTGACCTGTTTCTTTTGCAATACCAAGAGCCAAAAAACTAAAATATGAATTCAACAAAGGGATAAATAAAAAATGTAAAGGCTTGGATATTTAATTGGTTTTTCTGATGCTGCAGGCAGAAGACTGACAAAGCAACACGTCTCAGTAGCACTGGTAAGTTTATCGTTCACATTATACGTTTTCGCTGGCTGTGAGGATAAAATCACGCTCCATTAAACAACATCTCTTTCTTTTATGTGTCTGTCACTCGACTCGCAGGTGAGAAGCTGTTGTGGTTTCAGGGTCAGTTGGATCCAGAAAAGACAACTTACACCAAAAAAGATGCCTGTGACATCATTGAAAGGTCAAAAATTAATTTTGTTTTTGCCACTCATCATTTTGGTTTGAAATGCAATAAAATATTTGCATGTAAAAATAAGAAGCATTTGTGCAATCTGTGAATTGTGTGTATATTAGAGCAGCAATCTGATGGCACATGGCGTCTTAACGTTTGTGTGTTTCCTTGTGTGTGCGCAGGTATCTCCAAAGGTTTGACTCTGAACTGGAGCAGATCGAGCTGATGAACGGGATCAAAGGTCGGCAGGGCCGTCTCCATGGTGCCAGAGAGACTGTCATCAAACAGACTGTCGAACGAGAGCGAGCACAATATGAGGGCATTGGATTTGGTGAGTCCTCAACGTATAAATACATACTGTACACACACACATGCATACATTCAGTGTCGGAAAATACTCCATCATCCTGTGTTTTGTCCTCTTCAGAGATCCCAGACATCATGAATGGAAAACATTTGAAAACATTCAGGTCAGTGGATAAGAGCTTGAATGTTTTGTTTATTAAAATGTATGTATATGTGAAGTGGCCGTGATTATTCACTGCCATGATCTGACATTATTTTCCTAATACTACAGCCTAAAAATACTTGACATACTTAACAATTTGAATACTTGTAAATAATACTGTGATTTTAAGCATAAGATTTGCATTTTGCACACAGGACAGCTGCCTGATGTTGTTTGTTGATCCTTTATTTCGGCAGGGAGTGGACTGGTGATCTAAAGAAACTTCCAAATATTAAACTGCGTAAGGTGTCCAACAAAGGTTTGGACACAAAGAATGAAGAGGAGGAGGAGAAACATGAGGCAGAAGATGACAATGAGGTTGACGAAGATGACTTGGATGATGGGCAGCTGGATGAGATGGTGCTGATGTCGGACTCAAACTGAAGCTGGCTCAGAGTCAAAGCTCCAGTCGTCCATGAAGGATAACTGACGAAGAATCTGACCGGCCTTCAGCAAAGACTTTTTAGTGGAAAAAGTTGTGTTTGTGTGCTTGTGTGGGAGAAATGCTGCTACTCCATTACTGTTTTTTCAGTCTCTCCTCCTTTTAAAGTCTTCTTGTTGCTTAGTAACTTCACACCAGCCTGTGAGGGGTTCTACATTCATTGTTTATTGCACAAATATACATCGTATGTAACCTGAATATTCAAATTTGTCCAATTGGAGATAGAAAAAAGGTTTTGACAAAGATGTTGAGTGCTCTAAAGTTGCGGTGGGTGTAAGATACATTGAAATTTTATTTTTTACGTGACAGTGACACTGGTAAAAAAAAAACTGAAATTACATGTTTGTTTAAATTAAATTAAACTTGTAGAAAAGTGGACTAGTGTAAACAACAGTCGCCTTTAGAAGATTGACTGGTTGGTCACGCACACAGTGTGACGTCTAATGTGAGCATTGCAACCAGGAAAGCTCTACTTACATCAGTGTATAAATGACAGGACCTCGCAGAGCAGGACCACATAAAGCTGCAAACTGTCAAAACAAAATGTCATAAACAAGTGGCTACTTGAAAGTTACTATTTTAATAAATATTCAAAACTTTCCTATGATAATAAATAAATTCAGCATTTTCAAAACATTAAATTTTTTTAGGATACTGTTTAAATAATTGTTTCTCTACCTATCATGTCTTACTCTTTGGTGTCTGAAGACCTGATTGTCCATGAGGAGAGTTAAGGCCTCAGTATGCTTCAAACAACAAATTGTTGGATTGTCTAACAACACCTGAAACCCTCTCTCACGTATGCCTGTGCCCACTTCATGTAACGGTTGGCCAGGTGTGCGGAGGTGTGAACTCGTCTCCTCAAGCTCTTCTTTTCCATTCTTCACACAACTTCCTCTTACACCTCTCGTGTACAACCAAGTGCAACAGCATCAATGCCTATGAAGACTGTGAGTTTGTGCCATTTTTTCCATTTCAACAACTACCACATCTCTTTGACCACGTGTGTCAGATGAGTGTAACCGTTTGTGAAAACTATTTCACACTTTTTCAACACTTTTAGACATGGTCGGACGACACGTTGTAAAAATTACTTTTTTTTTTTTTAAACCTTTTCCTGGCCTTTAAGGCCTTGTGAAAGTGCTTGTAGTCATCTGACTGTCTGAAATCCCTGGCTGCATCCAACAATTTTAACTTTAAGCTTAATTTATAGTTTTTGGGTCCATGTGATGTGAATGACCACAGGGGCGCCCAAAATGTATGACCGTTGTGTTGTGAACTGTTGTGAACATGTCCGTGTATGCAGACACCCAACGTAGTAAAAACAGAACCACATGCACGTTTACGGTCTGTGTCTGATTTCCCACCATATCTGCCCCTTCACACCGTGTGAACTTGTCTCTCAAGCTTTTTTCTTCCTTCTGCACAACCACTTCCATCCCTTTTCATGTGGACCACATAACCAAGGGCAACAACATGACTGCCGTTGAGAAGAGGCTTCCTCACGTCTCTTGCCCTTCTCTTTCACAGCAGGCTTTTCACTCAGCAACTGCACGTGACCAATCAGAACCACTATAAACACTTTCATGGTTCTAAGACGTGTCGTCCGAGGTTCGTGTGAAGCATACTAGACATTTCAAAGCATCCACAGGGTGTTCACGCATTTTAACTTGTGTCAGTGCAGTTTGAGAAAGTGCATACAGGAATAAAAGTGTCAATATACCACATGACTACAGTCTTTACAAACCTCTCCTGCTGATGGCTTTATTTTCCTGTCCCTTTACATCTCCTCACCTCCTCGTCATTACTTTGCACATTCACTTCACTGCAGCCCTTCGGCCTTTCAGTTTCCCTTGATCACCGAAGGACTTAAAATCTGTTCATTGAGTCTCGAGATCAATAATCACAGGAGCTGAGATGAAGAAAACTAAAACACTGTACAAGCCTAGACACACCAGCTTGTGCTGTTGGATGAGCAGGGTGTGGTCCAGGACCTTTTTCTGAGCAGGAGGAGAATCCTTCAGACGGGGTTCTGTGCCGGCGCCACCGCGGCCTCCACTGACATGTCTGAGTCCATCTGAGCCTCTGGAGCCGGGACGGGGGCCGGGACGGGGGCCGGGACGACGGGAACCTCCACAGTTTCATGCCTGCCGTTGGTCAGGGCGCTGGGCCGCGCCTGAAAGTTGTGCACGCCTTTCTCGGGGCAGTTCTGCACAGTGATGATGCGGTTGAAGGCCTTGAGGCGGCGCCACAGCTGCAGGTAGACTTTGCACTGGATGTACATGAAGATGAGGCCGCCTGTGAAGCCTATGGCCACCACAATCAGCTTGGTCCAGAAGGGCCACTCGAGCACACCTGAGGACGTGCACACACAAACACGCAGAGCGGCTGTAAGTCAACCAGCAGGATGTGCGACGGATCATGACGGGTGGTGTGTGCAGAGCTGTGCTTACCGTCTGATTTATAGTACTTCAGAAGAGAAATTCTCAGCATTTCCTCTGCAATCAAGAGTGAGTGTAATGTCTCTTTATTTCTATGACCTCTGGATAAACATGTTCTACGCTAATACTTGTCATATAAATGATCTACTGCATGTTTTCTGGCTCTAATGTCACAGCACAACACACCACACCATCAATGGACACAACAATGAACATACAAAAGCACTGAGGGGTCTATTTTCACTTCAACAATGTTGTAAATTATTAATTAATAAATCTGAAGCTAATGTGTGCATCAGGGGTTCACCAGCAGATCCCTGATCATATTTATCAACGACCATCAAAGTGTCACTGGACTACCTGCTCGCTCAGAAAATTAACATCATCATTTTTCTTAAAAGAACGGAGTGGTGGTTTTGCTTGTTTAGTTTATTTATACATTGTTTTCAGTTTACGTCAGTGCAGTATGCCAATCAGTTTGTAGAGATTTGAAACTCGTCACAGTTGACCTTCAGTTGGCTCTGTTTCTTCTCAAATGTATGATTTTGTTTTGTGGTAATGAGATTATGAGCAGACACCACACTGATAAACTTGCTGGTGAATTCTTGTCCTTGTGCAGCTGAAATTCGACCTAACCAATTTTCACAACATTTGTATTTTCATACAGAAGCTTTTGCTCTTGAAGGATTTAAATTTGCCAGCGTTTTACAAAACAAATCGTCCTCTAAAAATTAATGAGCTAAAACATGCCACACCTCCAGTTTAGCTTAATGCCATAATTCAATGACATATTTCTTATGGGTTGAATGTCCCGACATTATCAAATGGATCTACAAATCTATTGAATGTGTCTTTTTAAAGTCTCAATGTAGTCATTGTTATTTTATTTTAAAGCTTTGCTGCCTCATTTTGCAATAACATGGTAGAATTTAAGTCTTTGTATGCATCAATGTGTTGAACTACCTAATATTACAATTTAATTTGAGTTGGATATACACTATGTGCAATTCTTCAAGAATACTGAAGATCTCTAAAACCAGTGACTTCACTCAAGAGCTACTCCTCTAATGTGCAGTGTATAAACTGGGAGATTTGTAATGTACAAAACACACACATACTTTTCACTACACGAATACGAGTGACTACACAGAAAATGTATCTTCAAAGTCACATCAACAGAGTCGCACAGATGTAAAGGTCACCATGTGAAAAGGCAGAAGGTACCCTGCGGAGTTTGCCCTCTAGGGGCGCTATAGTCAAATGGTCCTGCATTGTTTGTATTAGGAGTTTTACCAGCATGAGGATGCACATGAGCAGATGGGATGTGATACATATTAACAGTTGGTGGAAACATTTTATTGTATAGTGTGCCTGTGACAAATGTGTATTTTACATTTTTATATAATGGAAAAATTGCACAGTCCACCTACTTATGGCATTAGAATATTTATACTACACATATTTGTATTTTTTATTTGTATTTTTATTATTAATATTTACTTTTATAATTTGTATTTTTACTCTTATTTTAGTTCTTATTCTTAATTTACTCTGCATGTCTCTGTTATGTGAGAGAGGGAGCGGCGGAAAAGTACTGACCGTTCTTCCCGAGTCTGATCTCTTCTGTGGTTCTCTTGACTAGAACGTAGACTGACCACAACATACATGCTATCGCTATCAGGTGAAACAACACTGAACAAAAGATCTTTCTCCTCTCGCTCTTCGACATGTGTAGCCTCTCCCACTGGAAGACAGAGGGGTGGAGACGGAGATGAAATGGTGTTCGTTATTACAGTCTGACATTCCCGATCCCAGTTCATAGCTTGGAATTAGATTCATGAGCGAATGAGATTTATGAGCCCACCTTGCGTAAAGGTTTGAGCTTCGTCTCCATAACGAAGTCAAACTTGCAGAGTTCACAGCAGCGGGTGTCTGAGGATTTGATCCACTGGTTGAGACAGGACTGGTGGACGAAACTCAGGCTTCCCGTGCAGCGACAAGGCATGATCAACGGGCACTCGTCATCCCCCTCACAGTGGCAGATCCTGTACACACAAACAAAATAAGAATCATACAATACACACACCTGAACAGGTAATGATATGCAGCCTCTATACTATTTTTATGGATTGTCTTTGGGTTTCTGGGTATCTTTTGCATCCCTGACCGAGTGAATTTTCCCTTTTTGGACAATAGAAGTTGAAGTTGAACCTGATATTGATTGAGTATTAGTGCACACACCCAGACTGGTATAGGCTCACAAACACACACTAACCTGCAGACTTCCATCTCAGAGTCATCAGAGCAGTGCTGTAGCATGCCTCCATTCACACTGCAGTGTTTCTGCAGTGTGGGCACCGACATGTCCCCACCCCCTGGTCCCTTCTCCTGGTATCTCTTGGTAATGAGCTCCTCACCGTCCTCTGCCAACGAGGAGCTGCTTCCTGGGCTGTGTGGCTTGCGGCTCTTCTCCTTATGTCTGCTCTGTGAGCCTTCTCTTGGCAACACGTGGTCGTCTCGCTTCACTGAAGCCCTGCTGCTGCTGTGCCGCTTCTTAAGGCCTCCGCCGTCCTCCACCAGAGCCTGGCTCTCCCTCCCTTCATCCGAGCCCACCGACTGCAGCTCCATGATCTGTGCCTTGTCTTCCCCTTCTTTAGCCCCGTTCGCCCCATCCCTCTCTCGGCTGCTCCCGCTGCGGCGGCGCACTCTTCGGGCTTTCTCTTTGCTCCAGCTGCGGGCCTCACGCCACGCCTCGTCCTCAGATGTGGTGTCTGACTGGGGGGCCCCTGCGCAGCGGAGGCGAGGTGGGAGCTCCCGTCGGTTCTTGGGAGGCCGTTCCCTCTTCTCCCCCCGCTCGCTGCGGTCAGAGCTGAGGCTGCGGTCGCTCTGATTCTGTTTGGCGTTGGTTTCCACGCATTCAAGGGCGGTGCAGCTGTTTCTCTTGCGTCGGTGACGGCGCTTAACCGGCTTCTTCTGGGCCTGAGCCGACGAGCCCAGAGTTGTGCTGGTGACTGTCATCACAGAGGTATGTGTGTGCTTGTTGTGTTTGCGGGATTCAGAAGCATCCTCCTCTAAACGAGTCAGCTGGCCAGAACTGAACACACACACACATACACACACACACATGCAAACATAGAGATGAAGATGTGGAAAAATAAGGTGAAACAAGATGGAAAAGACACAAATGTGATGACTTTAACTGAACAAATGGGCTGATTGTACGCACTTAAAGGGTCACAGTTATGAAACACTGTATTTTGTAAGTGACCTACTATCTAGCTATGCAGAATGTTTTGTCTTTATATGCCCCGGTTTTGAGATATCTGTATCTCAGATTTCTGCCTTCACCCAAATATAACTGAGGTGAATTGGATCTCATCTGTGGTGCTCACAATTTGCAAAAAATGACATTGCAAACAGTGTCCCCAACGGTCCTCGCTGTCAACACTTTTCACAAGGAGTATTTCTTTAAAAGAAATTATTATTTTTTTTTTTTAAGTCATTTTTCCAATCAATGGGAAAAACAAGTTCCTAGAAACTCCCACCAGTTTCCGTGCTGGCTGAAAATGATGTTGGCGGTACAGATATGTAATTTGCAATTGAGTGGTTAAGGCAAAATAAACAACAAAATGGGACATGATGAAGCAAAAACAAAATGGTCATTCAGAATAGGGCGTGGTGAATACTGAATGGATTGAGCATAGTATGTGATGAATGGAGGTCCAAGCACTCAGACACATCACATGTGTCCATACTGGTTTTAAACACAGCGTCCTTTCAGCCTTGAAACCGCAGGATTGAGCCAGTCAGCGTGATGACTGCACCAGTGGATATAATAAGATGAAGGATCCCATTTCTGCAATCAGCCTTCTTCCTCTCATTGATTGCGCAATGGGAGCACCATTGGATTTCAGCATCCATTTTAATTGTGTTAATGCCCTCTGGGTGCAGCAGACCTTGCTAATTGAGTCTCCCACTCGGTGGAGATGCTTAAAACTGTGCATGTTAGTATCACAGAAAGAAACCGTGGCTGCTCTGGAGCCTGGCTTTAAGATATTGCAGATATTCAAGGAACATTGGTCTCGCACTTTCTTCTGTAACTGTAAATCTGGGTAAAACTTAAAGAGGTGGCTGTCTTACCTGCATATGTCCTGAGAAGACGGGGTGATGGATGTTCTTGAGGCTGCAGTCAGTCCTGCTGTGGAGTTGCTGGCCTGAAACAATAAACAGATTCAAATCAGCTTCCATGTTGCTGTGCAAGTACAAAAATCACGTTATCCACTGCAATCAACTATGACAAGTTTATCACAACATCTTTACACACGACCACATAATCAAAATAAAGATTAATATTAATGATAAATCCTAAACATTAATTACATACATACAGCCCTTACATATTAATGCCTTATTAAGCTCTTATTACAAACATGTTTACTAACAATTCTAAATATTTCAGTTTTTCTGGCCACCTGACTTCTTCTGACTCTCTTTTTATATATTTTTTCTTATTTTACTATGCATAACCCTTTCACATTACACATAGTCATTTGATTTATAGGTAATATTAAAAAAACTGAGTGTCTTGTGAGACATACAACAGTTTGTACTGAGACCAACCTTATATTGATTGGGTCGTAACACTTCTAGCATTAGCACATTCTTGCACATCAGATTCTGCTCGGATAAACAATGCTACCATACACCCTGAACTGTGACCTTGATATTGGCCCTTTAAGCTCTCTGATGCTCAGCGGTTACCTTGGAGATGTTGCTGGATCGACTCCCTGAGCGCCCAGGGGCCTTCCTCCCCTGCAGGGAGGAGAGACAGAAAATCATTAGAGAACACAGACAAGTATGAGAAGCCTGAGGTGTTTAAACCATTCCTCCGGCACACAACACTAATTATAACATTAATAAGGTATTGAAACAATATTTCACTGCATTTCCTGTCAACACAGAGGCTCATTCATCTCACCATAACATTTTTGCGCGATCTGTTGTAGATTATTTTCTTCATGAAATAATCTGCAGATATTTTTTTAATGTATTAATAGTTTAGTCTATAAAATGTCAAGATAGACAATTAAACTTTAGCGTTTAACATCACCAACATTATCTATAGTATTCAGTGTTGGCTGGTTCTGTGTTGATGGGTTAAAACCCAACGTCAGGAGTCATGCGTGGACACGTGTCCTTATTATTTCACTGTGACCACAGCTAAAGCCAGACAATCCTATTACCTGGTCCTCCTGCTAAGTGTACAAGAGGCTGCTCTGCAATGTGTCTCTATTTAAAGCAAACTAATAGCACTTTTTCTAGAACTTATTAGACCGCTGATTGTCTGAACTCAACTGTTAGACCTTGAACTCAATGAGTGGCCTTATTCACGGCCTGCAACAAGTTTAAGTAACAGGTAGGTGTCGCTGCATAGGAGTTGCCAGGTATCACAGTGGTAAACCACAATGAACAAAACATATCTTTCCTGGTATTTGAATCATGTATTTTTCATGTTGTTTTTACACACTCAAACCAGGTCAGCTAACAAGTGGGCGATGTGTGCAGTTATATATCACACTATCGTTTAAATCATGATATGATCATTATATAAGTAGTTCATCACACTGATGCCATAAAATAGTCCTGACCTTTAATTTCCAACATTGGCCACAATGGCCTAATATACCTAGAGGTTTTAAAGGGATAGTTACTTCAGTATAAATGGCATGGCAAAATCTCTCAAAGCCAACACATTTATATTGTCTGACATGTCACCCGACCGTAGCTCGACTGTGTCTCCGTGTTCACGAGTTAATTACTTCTTATTTTAATGTGAAATAAATAAATGTAGGCAGAACATATGGTTGCTGCAGGGTTTTGGTCCATATAGTGAGTGTTTTGGCCCTAAAACAGAATCTTTTGGCAGGTAACTAAACGGAGCGTGTTGACTTCACACTTTGTTGTGGAAAGCTATAGTTAGAAATACAGACTTTCTGGAGCAATTGCAAAAATAAATCGCATTTTCTCTGTCCGTCGCAACTTTTCCTACATCACTCCTTTCAGTTACTTTTCATCCCCAGCAACACTGCTGATGTTACTGGCATCCAGGTGCATTATGGGATTAAATATGCCTTGTACCAGACAATGGAAACACACCTCCAGCCTCAGCTGTCGTGAAAATTTGTACACAAACTTCTTCACAGCTCTTCTGAAAATGTATGTTTTCAATAAATCCCACGAAAAGACCAAAAACTAAAAAATGCAATTGTTCGTCACTCAATACTCTCTGACTGAATGATGTATTTCAAACAATTACTGTGAGCTGTAGGCTGCTGTATGTTTCTCTTTGGTTATTTGTATGTTCACTAAACACCAAGTCATTTCCTAAAGCACTTTAATATTTTAGTTTTCAGCAAACTCATTATACATATATACAACAAACAAAAAATGTGGAATATTTTCAGCTGTGAATGAAAGTGCATTTATGCCAGCAGGATGCTTTATGTGTGACTGACTCCAAATAAACTACAGTGCATGTTCATTGTAGTGAGGGAACACGTCATCCTTAGCAACGGTGTGGCTCACTTTAGACACAACGGAGGTCTATGGCACAGAGAAATAAGATACAGTATAAGGCTTTGTGCACAGCTATCACTGTTTCGATCTTTTGATGGGATTTGTTGACTATAATAATATTTACTAAAATACGCTGACACACATGTTTAGCCGATTGGAAAAGACACGAAAAAAATAAAAATGTTAAAACAAATTAAAAAAAATTAGCACAGTATTTATACATGCCTGCTTACATGTAATAAAAGTTAGAGGTCTGTTTTTAAAATCATGGTATTCCTAAAGGCCAATAATATATACAGTGGAATACCTATAGGTTTAGAAGTATGAGAGTTTTAAGTTTTATGTATCTTACAGGATATTTACAGAGTTTAAAGTTGATGTTTGTAATGTCTCATGTGGGTGCCTTCTTTTTATTTTCAACACTTGATATATAAAGAGAGTGTGCTCGTACCAACCCACACACAGACACAGTAGTGGACACACTCTGTGCAATTCAGCTAAATAAATAAGAAAGACACGGACGACTACAACACTGCATCGTCTAAGCTGATCAAGGGATTTGCTGATAGCCAGATTTAAATCAGTAGTCCTGCATGGAGTCAAAGCAAACTGGAGATGGACACATGTTCTGGGCCCAGGGCACATGCTTGTAATGTTTGGTAGTTTAAAGGGATAGTTCTGTTTTTTTGAAGTGGGGTTGTGTGAGGTACTAATCCATAATCAGTGTATACAGTAGATGCTGTCTGAAGGCAAAGTAAAGCGGTAAAAATATTCTAAATATAGCGTACACTTGATTTAGATTTTTTTTAGGTGGCTAAAAGACGTTTTGCTGCTCGCTCCGTCCACAGCAGTGCATTGCTTAGCGTCTGTGCCAGTAAAAACAGACCTATCCCTTTAACCTATCAGTTATTCATTATGAGTCATGAAACAGATTATCTGCTAATCAACCATGTATCACTTCTCCAAACTTAGAAATATGACTGATTTATTTTCACAGAAGTTAAATGAGAAGATTGATATCGATTTCCTCTTTGTGTTCAGTAGAGAGATTGGCCTAACAGATGTTCAGCATTGCTGAGCACAAAGACTAAAAGCAATCCCCTGGACTTTGTTCAGATTTATAAAATTGTGAAAAGTCGCCAACTTTTAAACGAAATCTTCTAAAACAACGTGTTAACGTGACCATTTTTTTCAAAGTTATTGTTGAACGGCACCTTTCACAGACATAAACTAACCATTTCCCCCTGGTTCTAGTCTTTGTGCCACACTAACACAGCAGGAACAGTTTTATGAACACGGACAATAAACTCATCTTCTCGTCTAACTCTTGGTAAGAAAGCTGGCAACAGTGTTTTGCCAAAGCGAAAAACACAGAGTAACAGTATTCCTTTAAGACGGGCACATTTGAACAGAGTTACAGTTGAACTTGCCATCCAGCTATTCAGTCTGCTACCTGCCTGGCTGACAATACCAATAAAGAGATGGAGAGAGCAAAGAGATTGAAAGACTATCAGATTCCTTTTGAAAAATTAACGTAGCTTAGAATAAGTTCTGCTAATCAATAAATATTGTATATATTGGATAATGTTGGTGTTAGTCGTGTACACTGGTTCTGTAATAAAGTTAATCAAACAGGTGTTTGAGAGAAGAACCAATGAGATTTTAGCGTTTTGTCGCCATGAGGAAAAATTAGGAGGAAACGGTTAATACACAGCAGACTGACACGATGTACCACAGATGCAAGTACTATATTAGTCTGTGATTATGCTTCAGTGAAAACTTGTTGAGAAAAACGTGTTTTTCCTACGACACATATCGGTCTGTAATATCTGTACATCAGCTGCATGATTGCATCTGTATCAAAATCACAATCCAACCACCAACACAGTGGCTCACACTTAATAAAGACAGACTATAGAATTTTTTTTAAAGCAAATGATCTATTCCCATAAACTTATGTGCCTATTTTTAATAGCAGGCTTTTCAGTCTTGAATTCTTAAAAGGACTTACAGTACCTGTTACAGTTGTGCAGACAGACTCCATCTTAATCCCCCCGTAGGTTTTTATGTATCTAAAAGGTTTTACTCACTACAAGCAAAGAACCTGCAATGTAACACCCAAAGTAACCTGATTTACACAGTCTGACTCATAACAAGGCACTGCACACAAACCGAAAGTCACAACATCACAGTTAAACCCACCTGTTTTTCTTGCTAGAGCCTCGCATAAGCCTCAACCTACAATTCATTAGTAAAAAAGTGCTGTGGCAGAGATAACGTCCTACTGTGACTTACCTGAGAGCCTGCTCCTCCGCTGTCACTGACAGATTGATGCACTGCAGAGACTGTGGCGAGTCTATGTGTGGACATGTGCGTGTTTCTGAAGAGGGGATTAGCTGATGTAGCGTGGACCGCAGGTTATATTTTGGTTCTGTACTCTGGCTCAGTATCAGCAAACACCCACAGCCACTTTTAGACAACCAACCAAGAAGCTGCAGCTGCACCTTTTATATTTAACCTCACACTTGGTTTCAAATCTAAAGGATTTCTTTACAACATGAAATATTAGTTGATAATAGTATCCTCTTATAAACTAACAACAGTAATTCTCAAAAACTCAGCTTATCTGCCTCTTCACGGTTGTGTTGTTGTGGTTGTCTCCGTGGCAACATAACCAAACAACCCAAAAACAAGAGATTCTGACTTTTTATTGTTGAACTCAGCTTCATCCACCTCAAAAAAACACAAATAGAGAAATCCCTCATGAATAAAATAAATAAATATGTCGAAGTTCATATCATTTGTAATAAGAAGCTGATATAAGGCCTTTAAGTGTAAAAGCATTTAGGACTTAAATCACTTATTTGTGAAGAGCAGAGTCTGCAGATGGAAGACAGGAATGACAGATAATTGTTTTTGATCAAAACTTAACACAGATGTATTTTTAATATTCAGTAGAGACTTTACAGCTTTGAGACGTAGTTCTAATCAAAGTTCAAAGGTCAATACGACTGACTAGCTCTTCATATATAAATCATGTAAATGTGACATTTTTGGATTTTCAAATGCAGGCTGTACATTTTTGGGATTTTTAAATGTATTTTGTCTCCAGGTCCAGAGAGCCATCCATTTCCTACCAGACAATGTAACAATGTAACTTTAAGAAAAAAATAATGCAGACTGTGATTTTTTTTTATCTAATGGATATCAATGGAAACCAATGGATGCCTGGATTGGTAAGAAAAATATGCCGTAATACAAACCAAGACTTAAATTATTAAGTTCATTCAGTGTTTCTGCTTATTATGTTTATGCTGCACTGACTACAGTCTTCAATGGAGAGGATCTTCACTGCAGAAGGAGTGAAGAAGTGTACATAGATCTGGTGGCATTATTAAAACAAGATTATGACAGGACCATCAAAAGAACAGTCCTGCTATGGGGCATCCTTTTGGCCTAATGGCCTCAATAGTCTAAATGCTTGGGTCCTTTGCTGTGTGTTATAATATTGTTTTCACTTTCAACTGTCAAAAAGGTAAAGGAAAGAAATAGATATGTTACCTCTGGTCTAGACTGTGGGTTTGAGGTTTTTAGTTTACTCTTAAGTGCCACCGCTGTATGTGAGCAGGTGCACCCACTAACTTTAATAACCCGAATTAGGATGGAGTTGAGTAATAAAGCTTTTAAATATGCAACTTGCTTCACCTGAAAAATTGTACACAACAACAGAATTCAAGTCAGTTTGAACAGCTTTCAACATCTTGAAACAGTCATTTTGCTCCTTATTCATTGCTTTAACTTAATTTGGATAGTTTTGAAATCTAAAAAACCCATCTATGTGTCTTAATTAAACTTTTTTATTTTATGGGGTTTGAGAGGCATTTTACTATAAGTTAGTTAGCCGACAGAAGAGAGGTTTCAGATAAAGTAAATTATGACAATACGTCTTTCAAAAAGCTAGTAACCCTACAGCCTTTTAGATGCAGGTCTTCCGACTACTTTAGAGCAATGACTAAATTAGACTAGAGTACTGTGCCACATATGAGGCAGTAAAACAGCTTTATACTACACTTATCTCGACATCAGAGTTAACATAACGAGAGAAACTACTGAGAGTCAAGATTAGCCGAAGATTTTGTGATTAAAATCTCTCAATCTGTGATTTGAGGCACATAAGATACATGATTATTCACTGTTAGTGTGGTAAATAGCTGAATGATGCTGGTGACGGATGGCTAGTAGTACAGTAAAGCAGCAGCAGATTGTCATCTCCAACTAAATCTCAGTCTGCCTGACAGACAACGCTGAGCCCATGGATACCTGGCGATTTGATCAAATATTTGTGTGTGTCCTGATAAGCAATGTCTGAAAAGTGTGTCGGGTCATTGATCCACTTATATGGGGTGAGACCGGGAAAGACTGAAGGGGTATGACGGCTCGGATCAACCTTAATTTATCAAAGCATTGCAAGGTCACAAAATAATTATTAGACATGTTTATAAAACAATGGTTTGTTTAATACCAAAGGAATGCATACAAACTTGTTGCAATTGTAATCCAAACACACGCTATTTTACTTTAAAGTCTATGGCAAGGACTTAGACTTTAAAAAAGACGTCACAATCCCAGTGACGTGTTGCAAGCCAAAGTTCCCGGATGTGCTGGTCTGATGCATAGTGCATGCACAATACAATTGCATGAATACAGAACAGCAAAACGTATCCTTGTCTGTGTCTGGAATTGAGTGACGAAAAACACGCAAACTACCTTGGCAACAACCATTCGACCACCTGCATGAGTTTGTAAACTATATAGTTTTCATAAGAACTCGAGTCTTTAGTTCATGTATGGCCATGATGACCTCAGTTCTCTTCTTGCTTTTGGTCCCTAACTCGGTCGAATCCTCCCTGCTGTCAGAGAAATACACTTTACAGCCTTATGCATGTGACGTAACATGAGGTGACACGACGCGACACAACGTGATGTTCTGTGACGTTCTAGGGTGAGATACTTTATGATGTGACATTTTATGATGAGATGTCAGGCTCTACAGAAGACGCAGTTCCCAAATGAGGAAACAGTGATAAAAGGCTGATGAGTGCGTGAGTTGAAAACAGCTGATACTGGAGGCTGACGCACACGCATACCAATGCAACCTCCCTCCACAGTCATCAAGATCAGTGTCCAAGGACCAATCAAATGACTTCCGCCTTCTGACAACTAAAAGAACATCTCTTAAACCTCTGTAATCTGTAATCAACTCTACACTTGTTTTAATCCTTAACTGCAAAAAAGGCAGAAAACATAAACCCACAGAACTTTTACTGGCACCTCAGAGGCGTGAGAGGAGAGTTAAGAGGTCAGAAACTCACCTCGGTCTTGTCTTTGGAGCGAGGAGCGCTCTTGCCGTTGCTTGCTGTGTCCCTGGCCGGAACCACAGTTATCTGTTGTACTGGCATGCTGCTGTTTCCAGGCAACGCTCTGGTGTTACTCCCACAGCATTCCCAGCACGCTACGCCTTCCTGTCCTCAGATCCTGTCGTGTGGTCCGCTGTCCCATCCACAAGCGGTTTTTCGGGGGGAAAGGAGACGGTGCTCCGGGATTGCTCTCCTTTATCAGACCAATCCGGATCATCAAGAGGAGCGGAGATGGAATGGGATCAGGTCACCGTAGCAACAAGAAGACAGCTCTGGAGATGGTGGGGTGTGAGGTCGTCATGACGACTGGGGAACTACTCAACAGTGAGCGGCATCTCCTCCCCCTCCTCCTCCTACTCTTCCTCCACTGCCCTCCTGGTGAGACAGAGAGACGGCGAGAGGAAGAGTTGAGATCGAGTGGAGCGGTAAACAAGGAGGCAGGAAAAAGTGTGCGTTTGTGTGTGTGTGTGTGTGTGTGTGTGTGTGTCTTTCTCAGAGGGGTGGAGCCAGGATTTTGTCCTAATAAGCATATGGTCCATGAGGATCAGGGCTTAGACTAACCTCAATCTCCTCGTCTGACCAGTGCTGCTACTAATAGGCTTACGCAACTTGTGCACATGGACAGCACACACACAGCCTGATTGTTCAGGGACTCCCTGGAGAGAAACAATGTGTTGATAGATGTTAATCCACCTCATTTCTCCTGCGATGTTAAAGGAATAAAGGCACATTAGTCGCCTGATTCTCCACAAAGTGTAAAACTGCACAAATCATACACACCCATATCTTTGTCGTCACAGAATGTGCGTGCAGGTGTGTGTGTTTGGATGGTGAGGGTGTAATCCTGTTTGAAATAGTCTCAGGCCATGAGGATTACGATTGATATAACTGGAAAATGGGTGACTTAAAGTGATCACTGAAGAGCAGCGGCTAACTGAGGTGAAGAGGTGAAACAACTCAAGATGTAAATTAAATAAAGTGTATCCAGAGACGTGCACAGAGCAGTGACTGTCCAGCTAAAAAAAAAAAATCAAAGCAAAGTCACCACCTTCAAACAGAGTGGAGGTCTACCTGACCTGTGAGGGTGTGCAGGTCTTTAAAAGTTCTGGCTTGCTGCCCACATCTCAGATTTTTTCAGTGATTGCAATAGGTCTGGTGTTGCGCTCAGTGACTATAGTTTTCCTGATTGGAAAACAGCTGAGCCAATAAGAGTTTTGTAGGCGGGACTAAGAATGAGGAGGCCATCTTACTGTGCCAGAGCCAGAAAAAATTTAGACAAAGAATTTGCCACAAAAATGGCGACAAGCGTGGATGAGATTGACAGAGGTTGTTTTATGTTGACTTACAGGAGTGACAACACTTGTTGCCTGAATGCAATGAAGATTTTTGAGACCTTCAAACTTTGCTTGGCTCGTTGGTTGGGCACCAGCTTTATGTTTGTAGGCTTTCAACATTTATCATCCCTGTCTCTCACCTGTAAGCAAAAACTTTCTATATGTATAATTGTATTACTCTTAGCTTCTTCAGTTACCTATACTATTCAATCTACTTCCATCTTGTATTTTTGAAAACCACAAATTAGGATGTTTACTTTATTTAAAAACCTATTCAAGTTGAGCTTGTTGTTTCGTTTTCAGTTCAGTTCAGTTCATCTTTACTTTGATGGGCATCCAACTGTGCTTTGGTTGAACTGAATTTGAACTGATAATATAAACTCTCTAATATATAACTTCAATATGACTTTATTTTCTGATGTAGCAGAATGCAGAAGACGAGCTGAACATTTTCAGAGAACATTCAACAGCCTGTTAGCAGCAGCACGGGTGAGAAAAGAAGTGCTCAAAAAAGTGTCCCAGATAATGAAGGCCCACCCACATCCTTTTCACACATGCATACATGTGCACACACATCGTTGCAATACCATATAAATGCATTGTAAATGGGGAAGTCAGAAAACTGAGTTCTATTCCATCAACACTTGCACGCAACGCTCAAATTCCTTTTATCTTTCATCTAGAGAAGATATGTGTGGGTGTATATAGAGGCACTGATGTTGAGTATAGGGGCTTTAGGAGATAAACTGGATTTGTTCCGCTGTAACGGAAAAGCCACCACACGAAAAGGCAAAACAACATGACAGAAAACCACTTGACTTCCCACAGAAAGTTTCAGTTTCAGAACAATTTCTGAATGTGGGAACCGTCTCAAACATCTCGTACACTCTTACAATCTAAAGGAAATCCACCCAAATCTTAAAGACATTCACAGATTCTACAATTTAAAGAGAGTTTCTAGAGGAGTACGCACACAAAGGCACACACAGACAAACACAGACACACAGGGCCCATTAATAATTAGGGTTAATATGATCTCACTTGAACTTGAGAGGGCATGTGTTAGTTAGCTCTTCACAGGTCTTGCAAGTGTGGGACAGAGAGAGAGAGAGAGATAGAGGGTTTGTATGTGTTTGTGTGTGTGTCATGTGTCATGAAGCTGCTGTGTCATGGTCAACGTCTAAATGCTCCAGTAACGCACTCTGGGTAAGTGTTTAATCCTTTTTTGATTGAATATTGATTCAGTGTTTGATGGGAGGGTAACCTGATTTGACAGATGAGACATTCACTGTTGACACACAGCTGTGGCAGCGGGTGTACATGGCATCGACATTTACTACTCAACTGGAGGTGTTGACGATCATGTTCTCTCTCCTGGTTTTCGCCCTCTTCACACTTACTGGGATGCTCAGTGAGGAGTGTGCACACTCAAATGGTATGACTGCAAACACACATGCACCCACATGACACAAATGTCTTTGTCCATTTAGTTACTTTACAGACACTTGTTATTGACTCCAATATGTACAACAAAATTTTTTTTCAAACTTTTACACAGAAGAAAAAAAACAGAAACATCTACACGACTGTACACACAGTTTCCAGTGTATTGGGAAAATATAGCAGTCCACTACAACAGTGGTGCAATAAATCCAACCTTCATGAAGGTAATAATGTTCCGTTTTTGTTGAAACTGTTTGAGAGAAGTATTGATTCAGCTTTATGATCACTTACCTCATTAATATAAATGGGGTGAATAAGATTTTAGAGACACCTCTCAGTAGAATGCAGTACAACTCTACTTCGTTTTACACTGCATTGGTTTTCGCAAGGTATACCTATTAAACTGGCAGCCGAGTGTATAGTATATACTGAATAGTATACTGAACTGTTGTTATATCACTACAAACTACAGCCTCAAAAACCATAGTGGAATTAATTCAAAATGTATCTGAGTCGGTGGCTTCAATGTCACTCTTTTCAAATGTCGACTTAAAACCCATTTTTATAGAACACGATAGTCCTCTTTCATCTTTCCTCGTAATGATACCTGTTAAGCACTTTTTATTCATCAGCCCTCCATAATATCTTTGTTATAGGTTTCCATGCTGTATTCTCACCTTGAATATGTTATTCCTTTCTGACTAATATTGCTCTTTATTTCTTTTATTTTTTTATGGTGTCCAGTATTTTGTCACTGCCCTTTGTTTTCAATTCTTCTGGAAAGCAGTTTGTGCTTCTGGCTTGAAAAGTGCTAGTAAAAGTATATTATTAGGTGTTTCTGATATTTTGTCCAGCCGTTTCTGAACATTATAACCTTCGTGGAGGTTGGATTTATTACAGGACTATTGTGTTAGACTGAATTAGTTTTAGCTAAGTATAGCTAGTAAACTAGCAGTGTATTCATTGAGTGTATAGTGTATACATATATTCTGTTTATGTTTTTATGAAAATAATAAAAATACCCAGCAATGCAATCTTAATTTGTGGAAAGAAATAAAATACAGCTTCACAATGGTATCAGTCATTTAAGGGCTCTAATGAACTCATTGCCTTTAAATATCGCCTTAAAACCCATTTTTAGTTTGTTCAAAATAACATTTGGGCGTTTTAGCCTTTAGAGACAGGAGGAGTTGCAATTACAGCGTAAATGTCCAGGATCTGTTTATAATCAGGGAACTAACTTATATGTTTTAGCATTTGCCAGCCCTGCATGATTTTGCTGTTCTAAAACTAATTCAGATGTCCTGTAAATAACTTGTTTGGGCATATTGCAATCTATGATGTATAAACTAAGTCATGTATAGAATAAAATAATATAGTTATGCATATAATCTATTAAAAAGCCTGTAAAGTCATCTTTACTCAAGGGTTCACTTAGAAGCTTTTACCAGAGCTTTTCACTACATTTTATGTTATTCAAGGAATGGCTCCGAGTGCAGTTGGAAGCTCCAGTAAAAGCTAGTAAATAGACCTTTGAGTTAAGGTTATTTTATAGATGTTTTAATACATTGAATACAGAATTTTATTTTATACGTGATTTATTTTAAATACATCATCTATTCTAAACAGCAAAAACAAGTGCTAATCAAGTGATCAGTTTTTATAATTTCCTATCCATCAGAGACAAACGCACAACCACAGAGTAAGGAGCTGATTGTCTGACGAGGTTTAATGTCTAAGAATGAAAAACTCCAGAGGCAGCAGCGGTCTCTTACTTCCTGTTCAGAGCCTCCTGAGGACGTGTCAGCCAAAGCCATGTGTGAGTGTGTGAGTGAGTGCTATCAGTTACCAGAACAATGTCTAAATGCTGACCTCTGAACGTGTGCGTGTACTTTCTTATAGGATCCAGTTGTATTTGCTTCCAGGATGAGGCACAAAGGAGTGGCTTGCTTGGTACACTGTAAAAAAGACAGAGTCAATAAACAAACTGCTTCAACAAGCTGTATCTCACGCCCTTCTTTCGTCTATGAGAGTGTGTGTATGTGAAGTTACACAGAAGGCCTTTTATTTTCATCTTCAGAGTTGAAAACAGCTGCTGTGATTCTTCCACTGGTGAGTCTCAAACCACTGTGCCTACTTTTCTTCTTTTTTAACCCAATTTTCGTGTCGTATGTTAAAACATGTGTCAAACAAAGGATATCTACAACTCCGGAGAGTCTTTTCAAAATCTAGGTCAGAAACAAAAGGTGTGCTGGCAGGATTAGAATGAGTTCTCAAATTGTTTAGCAGCATCGACACATCTGAATCATTCTTGTCAGCGAGAAGGGTGGAGCTTGTGTGAATGAACAGATCATCTTTGTTCAGCCATTATGATTATTTCAGCCTCTCAGCGATAGCATAAAACTACGTGGCGCAACATAAATGATACCTGTGAATGTATTCTTTCAAACAGACATGGAAACCAGTAGAGGGATCATATATTTATTTATATGTGTTCATGAGAAATGTTTATGTAGGGATTCATACAAAGTAAAAAGTTAGAAAGCTTAGGCATTTTGGTTGAAGTCAGGTTTAGAGTTTAGAAAAAGGGTTTGATCATGAACTTCTGCTGAAAATGAAAAATTCATTCACTGAAGTAAACTTGAGTTCCTCTGAAATATTCCCCAAACTTCTGTGACTTTGATTTCAACACTGTCTGTTTTATTTATGTGAGCCCTGCCTCAAATTTCACTCATACTATGATACTATAGTGCATTTCTTAACTTTGTGATACTTTCGCGAAACACAGTATCCGATACTGCAAAGATCAAGTGAACTAGATGGATTATTCAAATAATTCGGTATTGGCGTGATCATAAACAGAAGATTCAGAAACAAAATGTGCCATAAAGGAAACAATAATACAATAAACAGATACAACCCCGCACTGCAAAGAGTACTGTCAGTAGACTGAGGAGCATGAGTCATTATTAACCAACAACTGACAGTAATGGTTACAAACAACAGGGTTATAAGGCCCTCTGGTGGAGATGACAGGCTACGACACCTCAAGATGTGTGTAAACAGAATTGCTATGAAAATACTACTTTTCATGTATGTATTGCAAAACAGTGGCTTTTGTGCTGACAATGAGATACATTTTAGTATGAGGATAATGTGCATTCAGATTAGCAATAACCTGTAGATTTACTTCTAATTCCAGACAAGTTAAGTCCTGATTTTATCCACATCGTACATGTATACTGGCCTGGTTCCAAACCTCAGACTCGCAGCCCACATCTCAGATTAGTTAAGTGGTTCAAATAGTGGATGGATGAAGTGAAAAGATTTACTCAGATTACCAGGCTACATGTAAGGCAGCACAAGTTTGTTGTTACAGCCTTGCTGCTGTATTTGAATATATAATGCCTGGATTATAATGTAAATACCTCAATAAGGGGCAGTGATCAACCAAAACCTAATCATGTACATCTAAAGATTAAGAAATGTTAGTTTATTCACATTAAACCTCATATGCAGATGTCTGCAATATGGAATTAGCTTTTTAAATGACGGTGAGAAACCTGTCTGTCATCATGGTTCAGGAAAGATTTAAAAGTTTGACCCTTTTTTACTACATACATCTGGCAGCAATACAATAAAATACAACGTGTATGTAGACAAGACAGATAATCATTAATAACAGACCACAGAAGGGGATGTTGTTAATGTGAAGATGTTACATAATGTATTGACGTGCTCTGTGTCGGGTAGGTGTGTAGATGGAACTGCCTTTCACTGGCTTCGAGCTGACCTTCATCATCATTGCCTTCGTCATCTTCTCGCTCTTCAGCTTGGCTTCAGTCTGTATCCAAGCAGAAAATCCAGGTACACACTCCTCCTCTGCTGTCAGACAACACACACAGATAAATGTCAGCTCTCCTGATGCTACATACTGTGTGACTGTTCTCTTTCAGAAGAGGTCTGTGAAGCAAAGAAGTCGCCATTTAACAGAAAGCCGAGAGTGATCACCAAGCAAGCTGGACAGAAACCATAAAGTAAAAGTCAGAGATCTCTATCTTGATCCAATGTACTGCAGGGTTTTCAGTGTAACGTGAAGGTCTCACAAATGACTCAAAATGAACTGAAAACTTCCCATTTTATTTTTTTTTTGATTAAAGGATTTCATTATGACACATAGTTTTGAGTTTTCTCAATAATAAGACAACAACTAACTTGTAAACTTGTCCCTATGAATGCTGCAGTCTCCTTCTGAACCAATCAGTACCATCTTATACAAATGTGGAAAGTCTTAGGTAAGAAAAATAAAATTGTTGACAAGTGGCATTCAATTACTGCTGTAGAGCAGGAAGAGTTTTATATGTAGTGTGGGAGATGTCAAAATCCAGTTTTGGTCCCACTTAACTTTGTTTTGGGATTTTAGGAGAATCTGTACAATTGTCCTTAGTAATCCACAAGCTAAGCTTAAAAATGTTTTCTTACTTTCTGCTGTAAATTTCTGGTCAAGAGCTTCACAACCAACACAGAGCACCTGGTTTTTAGAAAATACCCCGGAATTATACTGCTCAGGCAATGCTTTCTCTAAGGATGTATACAAATCCTGTAGCCTTTGCTAAGAACGACAGACCCCCAATATTGATCCTATCTCTGTCCTCTGTCATGTTTAAAATAAAACCATTTTATTGTTGGATTGTGTTATGGTGCTCAACATGGACCTGCCAAAAAAAGTCAAAAAGTACAAAATGCTCAATCGTCTGAATGTTTTTGTTGGAAAATGTCCATATGCAAAGCAGAATGGTGACAATTTGTTAATTATCTGAATGGTCTGCATGACCCTCTAACATCTTCATGCAACACAACTTTCTCAAATCAAACCTATGCTCTTGTTCTAGGATATAAGTGAAGTGTTTGCTCTTCAGCCCCATCTGCAGATTACATAAAGTATCACATCAACATTAAATTCCACTGAAGAGGTCCCCGACAGATTGAACCGAAGTTAAATGAGGAAGAGCACAAATTAAGCAGAACTGTCAAGCTTTTATGCCCTTTATGTATTTGTATCTACTGATGTGTGCGGCTGAAAACCAGAAAGATCCATATTGCACTTTGAAAATCAAACTGCGGCATGGACGCTGGGTTTGTGTGTCCAGAGAAGCCGCTGTGTCTGGGTTAGGATTTAACAAACCAAGTGACTTTTGGCCCCCGAAGCCCTATTGGGGTGACATCCCGGGGGGTTAGAGGCTGCTCCCTGTTGAGTTTGCCCCTTGACCCCTGAGCCCTCCGTCACTCCTCCGAAGTCAGCCGTCTAGTTGCCAACGCAGAGGGGAGGAGGCGCTCCAGAAGAAAGACGGAGTCAATCAACCGCCGTGAGATCTTTTTTCTTCACTGAGTGCAGGAGAAGAAGAAAAAAAAAAACGCCCTGCTCATTTGGGTTGTGTGATGTGTCCTGATGGTCCATACTGTTTGTGTGTGTATTGGGTGTTCACTGCTGTTCATGTGTATATGCGTCCGTTGGGGTCTGTATTGGGCAATTTGAGATAAAGGGCCTTAAGAGTAATTAAGCTCTGGCTGCGGCCCTCATTAACACTGACGACCTTATGGCACGACAACACACCCACTATCACTCTAACGATGGACAACGAACTGACCCATCAGATCACAATCAACACTTGTGCACACACACACACAGACACTGGACTACACCCCAAAAAATTCAGACATCACGGCACATAACATCTCTGCTACTCAGGCCATCACTTACACTCTCCTCGGTATTCACTCGAATGCGTATATATTAAACGAAAACTACTATTATTGTAGCTCCCGCAATCAGTTCAATAGTTCATGATAATATTTTACTCACAGAAACTAATGTGGCAACAAATGGGCCCAACAGGGCACAAACACAAGTGACACATTCAAAAGGCTTGTTTTGCCGACCAGCAGTTTAAAAGGCAAAGATATTCAGTTCACTATCATATGATACAAAGAAAGGGAAAAAATCACCAGATTTCAGAAGTGAAAACAAGCAAATGTTTGGCATTTTTACTTGATAAATAACTCAAACAACTAATGACTATTTTTAACACAATTTTTGCAGCTAAAGCTGTTCTGGAGGCTCGTGATGACTAAGAGACTTCATGGTCTTTTTTCCCTTCATTTGTTATCTGCATTTGTCCACGTTAAGCGTACCTGCGTACAATGCACAACGTTTGTCTCAGAAACAGAGTCATTTTATGATGCACTGTTCCTCCCAGTTTTATCAGAGAGGAAGTTCTTTATCTGTGGGTCCTGGTCAGTAGACGATGGGAGAGGAAGAAGAAAGTGAAACTTCAGGAGGGGAGGAGAGGCTGAAGCTTCCTCTGTAGTCGTAAAGATCACAGCTACTAGGAAGACCTGACTACTATAACAGTAGCAATAACCACAACTCTGCAACTCTGCCCAACTCCTTCCTGAGTTACACACTCATCCAAAATACATCTAAAACCACCAAACTGGCAAAAAAAAAAAAAAGGCGTAATGCACACTATTTCACTTCAGTACATTCTGAATTGACAGCTTTCAGTATTTCACTATTCGATACTCAGCGATAGGGACACATTTCAGTTGGCACTAAAGAAGAGCCATTAGTCAATCAAAAGAAAATGAATCCATCATCCATTTAAGTCATTTATGACGCAAAAACACCAAACATCTTGCGGTTTCAGCTTCTCCAATGTGAGGATTTGCTTTTTTTCTCTGTTTTATATCATTATAAACTGAATATCGTTGGGTTATGGGCTGTTGATGGGACAAAACAAGATATTCTGTGGACGTCACCTTGGACTCTGGAAAATTATGATGGGCATTTTTTTAAATAGTTTTATCGGGTAAACAATTAGGTGGACACATTTTGGTATGTACCAAAAAATTACGAGGTTCAGTACCCAACACTAATTATCACACACCAAGGGACAACCTTTAAAAGTGGAGCGAGGTTCATCTATGCAGTGCAGCTCTGCCAAGGTACTGAAGCGGTTTAATAGGAGGTTGCCCTCTGCGTGTGTGTGTGTGCGTGCCTCTCTCGTAGGGGAGTGTTTTAGCAGGCTGGGTAATCCCCGTAAAGACGTATAATCCCCAGGAAGAGCAAATATTACAACACGCTCTACTCAGTCAGACAGAAAACCTGGTGGGGAGAATTCGGTTCGATTCACTTGTTTCTGTTTTGAAGGGCAGACAGAAAGAAACATAGAGAAACCTAGATTTGGCAGCAGTTGGATGCAGTGGATACCAGGTGGCTCTGAATGACAATTGCGGCCACATTTGCATATTCAAATAGGGAAAATAAAAGTTTTTTAAAAGACAATGGCAGCTGATATGCATAGTGCATCTCGCCACAGAAACAAACTACATACCTCAGCGGAGTGTTTGCAGCGGGATGAAAGTGTGTGTGCGTACGTGAGTGTATGTTTGTACGTTGGCCTAATCCATGAGGAATCTCTGTCATTTCAAGCGACATTTCTGCAAACACCATAAAGCAATAAAGGCACATTTCCAAAGACATAATGACATTGACACATACACACCGCGCCACTAAAAAAAGCGCAGAAAGACTCTTTTTGGCCTCTTTTGTCTAATTTTGAGGGCTGAAGAGAGCCGACGGTCCAGATGCTTGTTCAAAGTCTCTGTGACTGTTTTGAGCCCCCGATCCATTAGTGTCCTGCTGCTTCTCTAATCCTCATTCACATGTAATGGCTGACATTTCATCTTAATGTGTTAATTCATTAGCTGGGTGCTGAATAGAGAGTCTCAGTCCACAGAGACGGCCGTAAGCAGACACGCTAATGAGTCCCCACACTTTGCAAAAGCCACCGGCAACCGCAGAGCTAATGCCAAGTGAACTGGGTTACCTGCTGCAAGAAAATCCCCTGGTATACCACCAACTGACAACCTGCATGAGAAGCAGGGCTGGGTATTGTCTGAATAATTGGATACTAGTGCAGATACAATAGCACAGCTTCTGTACCACTTTTTTTTTTTTTAAATAATGTAACAAAAGAAGCCACATTTCTCAGATGTTGAATGTTGTCTAAACACAAGCAGCTGTGCACCAACAAAACAAACTAAATAGTATAAAACTGGCAAAATTTCGATTTAAATCAGGAGCTCTCTGATCAAAGAATGACTAAACAAGGTTATAATTCTGACAAGACATTTGATGCCAGCTTAGCTTGCAATACTTGACAAAGTTAACAACAATTTAACGTTCTGGATACATTTTGGCCGATATGGAAAAAAACAAGGTACTACACACAACACGAATCGTCACACAAGAACATCGATTTTGCGATTAAAGAATAAATAATTGAGATGGCGAATCTGATGAAGCGTTGGATGCCCTTTCAGTACTTGCCCCCCCCTCCCCACGATGACAGACAGTCCTGCAGACAGACAGAGGCCGCAGACGACGTCCCAGACAGACGGTCAGACTTCTTTGAGTACTGTCAGTCCAGTGCATCTCTAGATTTCATTCAGTCGGGACCCTGGCCTCCAAAATGCTCGGTGCAAACCCCCCCCCCCCCCACCAGCATCACCACCACCGCCCAAAAGCCCCAGATGTGTGTGTCCTCCTCAGAGCGGGGGTAGGGGGACAGCGGAGGGAAGGGGGGGGGGGGGGGGGGGTTAGAGAGATCTGGCTCTCCTCTCAGTCTTGAAGAACCTGCTACAGCTTCTTACATCTGGGCTCCACTGTTAAAAGTGATAAATCAACATTGGCTCTTCCGCTCTTTAAAGATTTCAGTCCGTCATAGCTGCACACACACACACACACACACACACACACACACACACACACACGCATACACAAAATGCAGCAGGCAGGAGAGTGTGTGTTCAAGGGGCAGTTGGAGGGTAAGGGGGGGGGGGGGGCTTCCTGTCATTTGAATTACCCTCTACATGTGGGGTCAATATGTGCAATGCTGAAGTGTGTGTGTGTGTGTGTGTGTGTGTGTTTGTGAGTGTGTGTGTGTGTCAGGGGTTGAGGTGGGGGGCTGCTGTGGGAGCTACCCCCCCCCCTCTAAAAGGCTGTATAAAGGAGGTGGGGGGAAAGGCACCTTTGTCACTTTGCTCTCAGACTCAGAGACAATCACACTCTCACTGGACACACAAACACTTCGGACACACACATTCCTCAGGGACGTCCCGACCACAGAGAGAGAGAGAGAGGAAGGCGGACCACCAGAGACCTGAACCCGCGCTGAGCACCGTCGGCCCGGCTCGGACCCCCAAGGCCTCTCCGGACTCTCCGGGAAACTTATCATTAACTCAAACCCCTCCGAGGCCCGGCCATGAGGATCTTCAACGTGCTCTACCTGCTCCTGCTGCTCGCGGCTGTCGCAGCGCCGGTCACCGCCGTCAGACCAGGTAAGCATCCCAGAAACCTCAGCGGCCCCCCGGTCCGGACCGGGGGCCCCCAGCTCCGGACCGGGGGCCCGGCAGGTGTCCGTTACCCGGAGGCCGGGACGGTTCAAACGTAGTGCCGGTCGGCCGTTTGACGGCCTCCTGGATCAATGCGCAAGTGAACGTTAAACGCTAAACGGCAGGTAACCATGGCAACGGCACGTTAGCTAGTTTAACTGTCGCCGGTGAAACAAACAGACCCAATTTAAACTTACTGTGAGCTAAACTGACAACGAGCATAAAATACAAAAAAAAAAAACTTAAAAATAAATAAATTAATTAAAAATAACGCCCCGTTAATCTACGTGGCTGGATGTAACGTAGCATATGTCGCGTTCACGAGTTCTCGCAGAGTCCGTAAACACGAAAACTCCAGTGGGAAGAACCGGTGAAGAAATGACCAAAGTGTCAACAACCGGTGGAAAAACAGCTGCAAAGCCAACTTCGATGCCACATTTAACTATAAAGGAAGTTAAAATAGTTGCTTGTTGACACTAACGCAATAGAATTAGCTATTAACTATAAATGGGCTGAAATTGAAATCGTTTTTGTATCTTGCTACCAAGGCCGCTACAAATATGTAGAACAATAAAATGACTAATTTAGAATTAATTGCCATCGATCTGATGTGATGACATAACTAAAAAAACTGGTTAATTGCCTTGGATTTATGTTTTTAACAAGTTTTCCTGTTGCCAGCATGGTAGCATAACTACATTGTTGGGGAATGTTTGAGTTTTAAATAGTAAAGTTCACCTTTAATATTGGTCTTACTCTTAATATAACCTGGCTATGAAAACAAACCCTACATAGGATAAAAGTGTTATTTTTTTGTTACTGGAAGAGGAGACATTGGGTTGCAGCAGGTGCGCTTTTACTTTTTTTGTTGCGCAAACCCGAGCTGGTTTGCGGTGACCCGCGCGTCGGTCTGCGGCGGAGACAAACCCGCGGTCGTTAAACGCAGCGGCTCCGGGCTGGAGGTCGTGATTCGGTTCATGTGATGATGGAGAGGAGAGGGAGGAAGAGGGAGGGAGGGACGGGACGGGACGGGACGGGAGCGCCGCCGGGGATCGCACAGCGGCCCCAGCGAGCCCCCTTTGTCCCCGGCTGGAAGGCGCTTTTGTTAATCGCGGTGTTAAAACGCCATGCAAATACCCCGCGCTTTATTAACATGACATGGAGTCGCAGTGCCAAGTGTAAAGAAGCCTGCCTTCGGGCGTGGGGAGCAGTTTTTTATTTTCAGAGGGGGGGGGGGGGGGAGGAAGAGGGAGTCATAAAGTCATCTGGCAGTTTATCTCTTCCTGGGCTTGGCTGGCAGTCTGTGAACCGCGGGAGTCAAAGTGGATTTATTAGGGACGTTTAAAAATAATCATGTGTTAGGTCTGTGTGTCCCAGTTTATTAGAAGGGGGTCGCCCTGCGGTTCGTGAACGCGTCCAAACAACTAAAAAAAAAAGGGTTTTGCTATGATAAGTTAGGTCATAATTAGGGTTTGTTAGTCTCAAACTTATTCTCACCTGGGAAATGACCGGAGATGATGATGTTTTATCTTTTTTGGTGCTAAAAAGCTCAGAAGTATTTTTTACTTTCCTGCATTTGGGATTAATTAGGCCTGTCAGGTGATATGCAGGGGCCCACCTGCAGACATAAATCTTGCTTAAAGGGACTTTTACATCTAAAATCCCATTACTGCTTATCCACTGGCTTTATTCTGCATATTAAAATTAAAAACGCCTCTTTCTTTCAGATTTCCTGAACCTGAGGAGAAGATACCACAGACACCACTGCCCACACAGACGCTGCCTGCCCCTCCACTCCAGAGTACCCTTCCCCTAAGGTAAGACGTGCACTCATACATGTGTTTCTGTGTAAAGAGAAGTTATGAGCCGAGCGGTGCGATCCACCGAACAAAACCAGGTTACAGAGCTGGCAGGTGGCAGTTAAGAGGGTGTGCGTGATTAGTGGCAGAGGTGTGTATTCACGCAGAACAGGAGCGCAGAGGGAAAAGGCTCAGACATAAATCTCACTAACGATGAAGAGGAAGGCTTAAGTGCCTCGAGGCGTGTTTGGGGGGGGGTTTCAGCTTTAATTTTGACTTCTGTACATGCACAGTTACATAAAGCTGTTTTTGTCTTACTTTGAACTTAGCAGGACACTAAATTATGTTTTTTTATCCATTACAGGTTGAAGCACAAGCATGAGGGTGACCTAAGGAGAGAAATATGAATATGAAGCAACTGCGGTGTGTGGCCCAAGACATAGATTGTGAAGTGGGGGAAAAAAACGTGGGACACCATGAAAATGCCATCCAAAGACAAAAACAACTAAATATAAACCAAGAAATGTTTCGGCATCCCGGTGGCCACAGATCTGGGTTTGTTCAGTTGCGACCACCTTCCCTCTTCGTCCTCAAACGTCAGTACTGAACAAGAACAAGGGGAAAAGGACTTACAACATCTGTCACCCAGCATGTTCGACTCTCGACTTAAAAGCTACGGACCAAAGAGCTGGAAACATCTTAGTGACTGCAGCTAAGATGGAACAGCATCCACATAGTATTCCTACAAAGTGTTTATAATGCATGTATGCACTTCAAATGTTTATTGAATTACATGTAAAACTTTTTAATAAAAAATGTATCAATGTAGTGTTTTGTTTTTAGTTCATGAGTTTGTGTGTGTGTGTGTGTTAAAATAACAACCAACTATAGGGTCCAAATAAATGTGGCAACTTCAAGGTTTCAAGCCAGACGTCATTTACATTTGAGATACTTTTAGTGAGGACAGAGTAAAATAAAAATCTCTAAATGTGTAAACTAAAAGCTTGAGACCAAACAAAGCTCCTCATACCTGCAGTACTCCAGATAACTTTGGGCTCCCAGGAGAAACCACATGGGAAAGGAGTCGTAAATGCAGCGCTCCCTGTGGAGTTACGGGCGCCAGAGCATAAAGAAATCACCATGGGAAGCAAACACCACGGTCAAATGACGACCTCAATATTTCGTTAACGTAGATTCCCGTGACTGTTGAAATTTAACACAGAATAGGGCGAGGCGGGAAAAGACATTCACACCAAGTTAATGTTGACACTGCAGTGTTTCTATTGTTTGGGGTCTTTCTTTTAGCTCTTACAGCCCATTATACAAAATAAACACTTTAACACAACTGCAGTCACTTACTTGGGTTTCACTGGAGTGCTGTGCCACCCTAAAACAGCCTAAACACAAATAAACAAATACATGAGAATATTAAATATTTATTTGAATCATCACAAATACACAAACCCAATGATCGAACAAATAAACTGCTAACAAACAAAGCCTTTACACACACCATTCAGACATAAAATAGCACTTATGGACATTTTAGGGCGTTACTTGATCTCTTTCTGTTGTTTGACCCTGATAAGTGATAACATCTCCCTCTTGTATCTCCTGCTCTTTCAGTACAGAGGATCTTTAAAACAATTTTGCATCTTCTGTTTCAGTCACAGTAACACAAGCGGCTGCATACACGGGTCAGCGGGGGTCCTAAGACAGTGATAAAAAAAACCTCACCTCTGATCTGTGACCCATGACTCCCCTCCTCCTCCTCCTCCTCATCCCGCCTCACCTCTTTAACTGTCCTCCACTTAGAGCTCACCTCCTCCTGCGTTATCTGTCCATCTCAGGTGAGGATGCCTCGCAGAGAAGCCCTCCTGTCTTAAGTCCGTGCGCACAGGTGCTTGTGTGCACAGGGATTTCCTTCCTTTTAGTCTTTTTCTCCAGTGTTTCTTCTAGCTGCAGTACTCTCTTTCAAATCCCCTCTCCTTTGTGTAAAGAGAGAGCGGCGTGTTAAAATGATCGGGCTCCGGCTCCCAGGTCGAGTGTGGTGGCTGCTTCACGGGGAGGAGGAGGAGGAGGCCGGGCTGAGGTCAGTGCTGAGCGGTGAGGTTGAGCAGCCTCTTGCTCAGTAAGGTGTTGTGCTGCTTCAGGTACTCGATCAGGTCGGCCTGTTTCTCCACCACCTCCTCCAGACTAGAGCCCTCTCTGTGACACAAATAACAGCACATAAAGAGTCTGTAACATTGCTGGATTATCTTCAAGGAGAAGGCTGGTGATATTCTATATTTTTCGTATTGTCCACAAATCCCATAAAAAGACCATCTTGACTCAAGATTCTTGAGTATAACCAAGCGTGGACTGCCCAAAGCCTGATATATCTTATTCCTCTGTGTCACAGAGCTCCATCGTTGTCCAAAAAACTATCACATAACACATTAATGAGCACATCACTGGGTGACATGTGCCTTTATCACCAGGAATATGGGCATTTTATAGGGAGTCAATCTCACTTACACGATCCTGCTGTTGTAAATATTGACAAGCGCAGCAAATCGTTGAAAAAAGTCCACAACAAATACACAGTTTACTTCTGAATGAGTGATGTTTGCAAAAAAACTACAGTTCCCACCTCCCTAATCATTAAGCCCTTCTTGAATAATATATTCATCTTCACTTGGACAAAATGTGCTTGGGGCCACAGACAAGCTGGAGAAGTACAAAAACAAACAAATAGACTAATGCATCGTTGGTTCTGGTCTTTTCAAGGGCTTGAATTAAAGATAATAAAAATATAGAACGCAGCCTGCCTTGTACATAAAGTTAAAGTAATGGATTCATTAATGTTCCCTAATGGCTCTCTTCAAACATGGCAAGACCATTATGAATTGAACTGCAATATTTCTGCAATATTTGGCATCGGGTACATGAAAGGGAGCAATGATACAGCTTCAGGATGCAGTGAGTGGGAAAATAATGATATGAAGGAAGAAGAGTGGTCTCAGTTTACTCATAGGTTGCAGCAGTGATGGATTTTAAAACCTAGTTTGCAGATGAAGGGCACCAGAGACAAAATAAACCCCAAAATGTTACATTTGGACTTATTCCTATTTGGATCATACCATGAGCAGTAAGCATGGATCAAAGATGAACATTTGAGGACGGAGAAACACCAGACCATGGGGGGGGGAAGGTGAAGTCTTTATGTTAATGAGATGGCATTTAATTCAGACTGGAGCTGTGTTGCAGAAAAGCTTGCAGTTGTGACTTTAATAGAGAGGCAACTCAAAGGCTTATTCAAACATGACACTTTTATGTAACATGCCACATGTCTGAAAGGGGCTACGGACATTTTGTGTGTGACTGAGTGAGATCTGTGTACCTGAAGCCAGTCTCAGTCGGCAGGCTCGTGATACTGAAGTTTTGCGAATGCTCTTCTTGGCTCACGTCTGGTGCCGCTCGCTCCCTGTTGAACTGCGTCACCTTGACTGAAACCAAACAACACAAAAATCTTCCGTTACCTCCACAATAAAATCTTCAAACCCTTGTTTTTTCTTGTCAGCTGCACATAAAGACACATAGACATTATTGGGCAGTGAGAGCTGTCCTACATTAAATCACTCAGGTGAGAAACAGCACACATTTGTTTTTTTTACTGTTTTCCATCCCTCTCCCTCTCCTAAACACACACAGGCTGTTATATCCTGCACTTAGTCCTTATGGGCTGCCATATCCTGCACTCAAACCTCTAATTCTCACACCCTAAAAATACACCTTTACACAAGAGGCGGAGTTAGCAGCAAGGTGTGGGTGTGGGGTATACAGTAGCTGTAAGAGGAGCCAGGGCCAAAATATATGGAGATGTTAGTGCTGTTTGAATCAAGATAAGGTCGTGGGGTGCGTAGTTGCAGGGCAAATGTGTGAGGAAGGGCAGAGGGAGGAGGTGACTGAGTATTGATAAGACTTGAGTGTCATTAGCCAGAGGAAATTGTCAGGGAGGTTCTAAAGCACGCTATCTTTACTTTGCTACAGTGCAGCATCTCTGCATCCACACTCACACACAATCTAAAGAAATACTGCACATTCCTGCATAATGAGGCCCTAAATCTGTGTGTGTGTGTGTGTGTGTGTGTGTTTGTGTGTGTGTGTAAATACAGCAATAGTAAGCAGGTATGTGTGACAGAGGCTTTCCAGAAATTAAGAGCTGGAGAAAAGCACAGAAGATGGTAAAAGGACAAGTGATGATGAGCCTGCTTTTTTGTTTGGGAAATAACGAGGCAGAAAGGGCAAACTACTGTCTATTACTTAAATAAATACCAACAGCGTAAAATATTTCCCCAGTGTTTTCAAAAATAGAATAACCAGGTTAAGATAATACTTTGATGAAAGCTTTATCACAGCGACCTGACTTCAACCATAATTTCACAACTTATTAAGATGCGTGCAATAACCAGAGGGTTGAATCTATTTGTATTATTAGCAAACCTGTAAAAACCCTGAAAGTGTTATTAGGATGAAGTCAGTCAGGATATTCAGGAAGTCCTTCACATCTGTGGAGTTCAGCATATTACAGCAGGGGGCGAAAACAGATCGAGGTACCAGCAAGGATGGATGGACGGATGGATAGAGCTGTGTAAAGCAAGTGACACATTTCACACATCCCTGTTAGAGACTCTCACGCACTCACGGCTGGACAGACAGTGCTCAGACCTGGTCTGGTCACATCTGAGAAGCTTCAATCACCCAGTAAGAAGTGCACATTTCCAGGTGATAACCGTGAAGCTGCAGAGGTGCTAACAGCTAATGGTTCCACATATAGTGCTCACAACTTTGCACTGCATGAATCAAAAGAGAGGAACTGGAAGGAAATGGATCTCAGCAACCATGGAGACTGAATAGAGGAAGGAGAAGAGGGGCGTGAACACTTTTTAGTTGCAACACAGGACATAAGAGAGTTCAAAGTAGTATGCATGTCTACTGTTTAATAAATTCTGCTTATGAGACAATCATATATAACTAGTTTGTCCACAGTTTCAGTTTTTGTACTTTTAAAAGATGAATACAGCTTGTAAATGTGTCGTTGGACTGGCATTAACTTGGGCACTTAAATATCCTTTTTAACTGCATAGATGTACTTAGGATGGACTGTTCCTGCTGTTGGTGTGAACCGGTTAACATATAAGTCTGCCGGCTCCTGATCCTGCCCTGGGTTTTGTGCAGGTTTGGCACTAATCAATTTGAGGTTTCTATAATAACTATAACTGAATTACTGTGGGGTTTCGTAAACTTTAAGTTATATTTTTCCTCCTAAGTCTTTACTGTACTCACAGAGTAACTGAATAAAAAAAAAAAAAAACCTGATAAATTAACTTTAGATTACAAATCATAATGACACTCTAGTGTAAGAAGAAACTCGGATGCAACATCGGAGGTATCTCTGCTTAGAGCAGAATTACACAAGGACTGGTATTGTGATGTGGATGAAGTAAGGATTGTTGATATCATTTATTATTCCTCCATTGAATCACATAGTTACAAAATGTTTAAACAGAGATAATGTGGTTCATAGTGGTCATCTCTGTGTGGGTGTTAAAGATCTGTCACATCACTAGATCTGAAATACATAAGAATATGTAAGTAAGATTAAAGGCCTTGATGAATTGAAAGCAAGTTTAACTTTTTAACACAAGTTTGTATACTTTATCATTACGTTACTTCATTAACATATCAATATTGAGATAATGCTTTGATAATTATACTGATATTTACTTTGGACATATTACCCTTTGTGTGGATCTATAGTATTGGAACAGGTGTGAACAATGACCGTATTTACGGTCAAATGTATGTCGAACATGTCAGTCTGCAGTCTTACATCTCCTCATATAGTACGCAGGGTTTGGTTGTGATAGGAGTATACTGTAGGTATCTGTATCGGTGTGTGTGTTAACCCTGTGCCCTGCAGTGCTTACACTAAGTTCTGGCCAGGCAGAAGAGAGAGATGTATTCGAAGTTAAGCCTTTGAAGGCCAAGGGATGGCTTTGATGTGCATGTAGGTCTATAGAGGAGAGTGTATTCATGTTAAAATGAGAGAGGCAGAAACATACAGCAAACCTCAAAGACACACACACACACACACACACACACACACACACAGGCTCACACACACACACTTACAATGAGCATGCACTTCAAAGAGAAGTTGAACGAGGCCTTCCTGTATGGACTTCATAGCTGCAGGCATTATATCTCTCCTTCTCTGTCTTCACTAAAAAGAGTTTCTCTTTTCTCCTCATGAACTCACTGACGTCACCATGACTGCATCAGTCGGAGTGTGTGTGTGTGTGTGTGCGCGCGCTTGTGTTTGTGCTTTAAAACAGTTTGCCCTGCGAGGCGTCGCTCGGTTTGCATCGTGCCTGACTGCACTGATCTGAGCAGGAATGCGGCGGCGAACACAGATACCCCCCCTCACACGGTGGATCACCCTCACTGTAAACACAGGGACAATGTGTGTGAGTGTGTGTCTCCCTGTGTTTGGGTGGAGTGGGCCGAGGGCAACCCTTTGGCTAGGCTAAATCCTAATGCCTCTTATCTTCTCTCCTCGCCTCTCTGGTATCTTGAGCCCCAATCTGTGCCCTTCAGCTGCCAAACACACCTTTAATATGGATTTCCTTTCATTACAGATTCTTCTACCTCAATATCCTCTGATAGAACATCTTTAATAGCAGTTTTCCTTTACGTACTGAGTGGAAGGCCATGTATTTGGACTTCACATAACATTCTGAGGGGTATCTAAATATTTATTGTTTATTGTCTGTCACTGTTAACATGTCATGGGTTTTTAAATTTCACAGATTACAATTAACAATTAATTTGTCTAAATTAGAAATACACACTTAAGCAGCAATGGGAAAAAACAATGCCATTAGATTGGCTAAGGAGTGCTACTTCACAAATGCAGGTATCAAAAAACAGGTGTTCTTTGGATCCAAGGACGTATCATTAGACCAAAAAAGGAGAGAGGTTAGACTTGTACTTGTGTTCAATAAGTCTTAACCAAAAAATACCAAGGCACACTGCTTTGCAAAAATTAAAAAGCGTTTAACAAATGTGCTGGATGTTTACGCGTTAGAGCTCGGAGTCTTCTTCAGGGCATATAAAAACAAGTGACAGCTCCCGGATAAAAGAAGGCTGGCGCGAGCACCAGGAAATCAGAGCAGCACTGGATAATTTACACAAGTGCAGTCAGTAAAGTGGGTTTGTACATAATTAGGCAAACTCCAACAAGACGTCAACATCTACAAGGCTAGCAAATCCATCACAAATACTCAACTGAATCAGACACACACTAAAGCACAAAGACTGATTTCTGAAATACGCATACTTGTGTGGAGCTGGGTAGCATTTAAAATGCTTTGATTTCAGTGCCAATATGCCAAAGTTTCCGTTTTCTAATTTTAAAAAGCATTTTTTTCCTATATAACAAACTTCTTAACTACACCAAATTAAACCTGAAAAACTTTGCCTGAATAAAATAGTCTAAAATAAGCTAAAATATGACTTACTTTTGGTACTTGATAGTTTTCAAAGGTAGGTGGAACAGACACACTTGGGTCGGTACTTAAAAAGTACTGAGGTCAGATATCCAGTGCTATGTGGGAATTTGTGAGGCAAGTGTACATGCTAAAATTTGTAGGAATCTAGTTAGGCTTGAGTGTACTTTTCCTGAGAAGGTTGCCAAAATATTTGAATAGCTAGCAACAACAAGAAGATATAAATACGTGTATTGGACAAATTGCAATTTTTACCAGATGGTGGCACTAGAGGAAAAGTCAGAGGATCATCAAGGTCATTGGGATTCATCCTCTGGGAACCATGACTATCTTTAACAAATTTTGTGCCAATCCACCCGTCCGATGTTGAGCTATTTCTCAGGATAAGTAAAAACTTTGACCTGCTGGTGGTACAAGAGGAAAAGTCAGAGGATCACCAAAATGATTGGGACTGACATTGCTGATGAAGGGATGTTTACAGCAACTGCACATAATGTTCTAAAGGTGACATTTAATCATGAGTAAAGTCAGTCATTCATTAAAGGTATTACAGTCCCAATACAGTATTATTAAAGTCTACAAAGAACAGAATATTAAAACTAAATAAGACATCAAGCTGAGTCAAATCAGGGAATGTTCTGTGAAAAAAGCCCTAACACAGCAGTAACTTCTAATTTGGCCAATCCTAATGGATGACACCACTGAAGACCACAACCTGCATGTGAGGTGTCACCTGTTTTATCTGATGCATGTGCAGAGAGCATGTTGGGGCTAATTATAAACTGTCAGCAGTTTAATATGATATTACCTTCCAGTGTTTTTATGTCTTTAATTGATGGCGGTCTAAGACCAGAAATAAAATATGGGAGCCGGCAGCAACATAGTTCTTCATTCACAGGGAAAATCCTGACTAGTTATATCAGTCAGTCATTTATCATTCTTACACATTAAATCCACACTTTGGCAGTCCTTTTTCATTTAATTCAAACTTTAAACTGCATTTACAGTTTGAAAGGAATAAATAAAATGTTGGATAAATATGATGAATCTATGGCTTCATCATATTTGGGTGGGCCATCCAAATAAACTATGCAAACTGCTTTCCCACATGTCCTTTTCACAGAAAATTAGGTAAAAGGTTACAGTATGAGCTGTATGCTGCCTTGTGTTGCAAAGTAATTGAATTTTCTCTGGTAAATTTTTTGCAGCTTAAGGCCATATCAACAAAGCTACCAACACAGTGGGCCAGAGGGAGTTAATTTAAACTTTAACCAATTTGTTCACGACCTCAAAGGCAGAGGGAAAAACACAATAGATAGATAAGTATGAGAATCATCCAACAAAGTTTGCATGGTGTTTGTATCAGAAGCAAAAAATCAGCAGACTGGCAAAGACAGAGAGAGAGAGGGAGAGGGAGGACAGAGAGCTGAATGGTTGATTGTCATGCTGTCGAGTCTGAAAAGGGCAGGGCAAGTATTGTGATGCGAATGTGCTCAGATAGAGAGTGGGGGTAGTGTGTGTGTGTTTGTGTGTAATGTAATCTTCAGGGTGTGTCTCTCCATATACCACTACTGATATTACTCCCACCATCCACAGGATATCTGGTGTAGTATAACTGATGCTGCATTGTTCTTACAACACTGAAATAAAAACATACTCTGCTTATAAACTATTAAATGTGAACTGATTGGAGGAAAGTCTCATAATGTCATAATCAACAATACTAATTCAGCAACATTTCCCGAAAAGACAGTATGACGACAATTAAAATGAATTGAATTAAAAGTTAAGAAAGAGACACTGTTATCCAGAGTGTAACCGCATTGGAATCAGTTGTTCCTGGTGTGAAGAGCTTTTTTGTTATGTTCTATCTTCTTTAAAGGTATATATTTGTTAGATTCTTTTTTCGTATTTCAGTTTATATTTTATTTAGTCGGTGTCTCGGTGCAGGGGAGTAGGGTGGGACAGGGAAAATTTGGACTGGGTGTTTGTGCTTGTGATCAGTTTGATCACTGAGATCAGTTTACCTGTGTAATAAAGGAGGCATGGCAAGGCCACCAAGAGCTCCAACCCCAGGATGCTGAGCAGCATGTAGGTGTGCACAGTCAGTGATAATTGTGCAGCCAGAACAACCAGCAGCAGAACGTTTCCTGCACACAAACATACAGAAACACAAACACACGTTGTTCCTTTAGTGTTACTGCCATCTTGTGGAGAAAACTGACCTCTACATGTGCAGTAAACAGATTTATAGTTCCCTGACAACATGTGTGCGGTTGTACCTGCAGAGTGTACGGTGAGCGGTAGGTGCTTCAGTCCCTGCATCTGTCTGTAGAATCTTAAGTATCCTCTGCTCCTGGCCCGGTTGTGGTGGTGCTGTGCACACCCAGTGAACAACATCACCAGCACCCATAAACACACCTTCCCAAACAGAATGACACTGTCGCCTGGCACATTACCCAAAATGCTCGCACACACCTCCTCTTGGCCAACTTTTAACACACACATCACTGCCACACACCCTGACAACACCACAAACACAACCTGAAAAAAAAAAGAGCACTGGTAATGAGACAGATGTATGGTGTAGGAGACTTTAGCACAAATCAGAACATACTATGACTATTATTACACATAGAAAATAAACAAGTCACTGTGGGTAACCTGGATGAATGCCTTTACATGTGCTGCATTCAACAAATCACTATCGAAAAGTGCTGTCATGATTCAAGTGACTGATAGTTGATTAGTTGTTTTGTTTATAAATCAACAGTAATTCAGTTTCCACAGCAGCAGCGGATTTTTTAATATGTTAGCTGTGAGAAACCAATTCACATTCTCACAAATGTTTCCAAAGTCAGGTAACTGCTGATATTAGGAAATAATTAATTACTACAGCGTGTGTGTGTGTGTGTGTGTAAATGTGTCCATATCGTACATGCAGCAGAGACAGCAGGCCAGCATGGCAGGTTGTAGGTACAGTTTGAAACTCTCTCCTGATGGCAGAGTGGAGGGCGTCAGCAGAGATCAGAGGTCCGTCCACCAGAGAGTCTTCCTCTAGGCTTCGTGACATATCTACTGAGGTGCCTGCCTGCTGAAACAAACACCATGTTATCAGGTTAAACAGTAGGTCTGTCTATAAATACAGATGAACTGCAAAAGTATGAGATTTATATATATAAATCTCTTACGTTATACATTATATTTTTACATGTAACTATATATTTAAACTATACTGTATCTTCTATGTGACTTTGACCAGTTGTTTATGCATATACTTCTTATTTACACTTAATTTATATCACACTGGTCTAAGGTCACGTACTGTATAGAACTTTCTACCTAATTTATTTGTATATATTTTCTTTTTCAACTGTATCATACCTACTTTCAAGTGTTATTGTAATACCACATTTCCCTCCAAGGGAATACACATTGTGTCTCCAGTGTTACAATAGTGCTTCTTAAAGACCAAAGCATATTGAATAATAAATAGTGATGTCAGACATGCAACTAATCATCTTCCAGTGTTGACTAAAGGCTCATTCCCCTAAAAACAACTAACTACTTGGCTCGAACTGACCACCATTAGTCGGCACATCAGATATCTGTGCATGGCTACATGTTACTGACTGAAAGAGAAAGTGAAACTACACAGCCTGCACAGCGACAATCTTATTTCAACACTGTGGACAGGAAACAGCTGAGAAACCACGAGATAACTGACCACACATGAAGCTTTTCCTGCGTGTTAAAGCTGTTCAGAGTTAATGGTTTTTTCTAATCTAATCATTTGCAAAAGATAAGTGCTGCTACACGACAGATTTACAGTCGTCGGCCTCTCTGTTTCGCATCCAGCTGACTGCTCCAGCGGGCTAAGACAAGCTACCCGCCACATAATATTTATTTATCTTTTTTTACCGAACAAGCCGACCGTCGACATGGCAACCGGTTGACGTTAAACGACATGTACGTACAGCATAAAGCGAGGGTCCCTTTGAGTCCATTTGGTTTTGATGCTCGACGTTTATAAAGAAGAAATGTCAAAACAACAACAAATGACCATTAGCTCACATACTACAAAAGGGGGGCGGGCAGACAAATGTTGGTGCACTTCCGGTCCCCCTGCTATATGGGGCCGTCCTCTGTTTGATCAAAGGTTCCTAGCTCAATATATCCGATATTTTTAATGGACAGTGTGTTGGATAAAACAGGTCACTGGGTTGGGTCCAGTTTAATTACATGATCTTTAGGCCATCTGTCAAAATCAAGTTTAAAGACCCTAATTATTTCAGTTTAATCGCATAACTACACAGTAAAGCAGGAGCCAGGTAGTAATATTGTATAGAAAGTCTGGGGAACTAATAGAGGCTCATTTCTGCCCCAGAAGGTAAGTCTTGCCATGGTTTGTTTGTTTGTAGAGGATCGACAGAAAGATAACCCACATATATAAATATCAGTTTTCTGTAAATGAATATGCATTAAAACTGCTCAATTATTACTTGAAAACACATTAGGTGCTCCAAACAGGTTTTTGTAATCGAATAGGACAATCTGCAACAGGTGTAATCGTCTAGAAAAATTACAGAACAGCTAATATTTCTACAAATCTACTCCATTCTAAATCATTTTTACTTACTATGCTACTTTATATTTATCTCCACTACATTTCAGAGGTAAATGTACTTTTTATTCCACTACATTTATCTATCAGCTATAGTTATTTGGTATTTTGCACAGTAAGATTTTAAATATAAAACATGATCAGTTAACCCACCCAACATATGGTATAGTAGTTATGATTAACTCCCTCTCAACCAGTTTCACGATTAAAATGTCTACACAGTAATGAAAAGAAATGGCAGGGTCCATTTTGTTGCAAAATAAGTAATTCTACATTTGATACTTTAAGTACATTTTATAGAAAAGCTTTTACATAACTAATATTTTGAATGCTGGACAGTTTACCTATGCTAGGACATTTTTCTATACAGTCAAGAGTGAATTCATTACCTGCCCACTTAAAGTGCATTTTAATTAAAGGAGAACTCAAGGGAAAAAAAACAGACAGCATCCCGTTTAAAATATTTTATTGATAAACATACACTTGCTATAAAAGACAATGAACTGAGCGCTCTAATCCTCTAAATGATGAAGCCGCTGTCGGGTGTCCAGATAGAGGCAATGACACACAGAAGGGAGAGACATTCAGCTCAGACTCTGGGGAGGCAACACTTGTGATAGAGGCAGATGAGGAGAGATTGCAGGACAATTGGGAACTGTCATAATATGGAGGAATAATTCAGAGGGAAGCAGCAAATCACATTGTGTCATTGGTTTAGCTCATGGGGAGGGGGTGGAAGAGAACAGCAGGTGATGAGGAGAGGCTGATCCATTTAAAATGTTTTTTTTGCTGGTATGGAACTGTGCTTCAAGTCAAATCACACATCGCATACATACCTATACATGCATGATTTCAAACACATACATGCGCACGCACACACACACACACACACACACACACACACACACACACACACACAATGTGCAGAGACACTGGGGTCAGTGTGAGTGTGAAATACTCCTACACATACACTAGCCCTCGCATTCATTACTTAAGGCACTGATTCGGATGCAGTCAGTCTATGAGATTAAACAATGGCTAAAACATCTTAAAGGGAAAATATTTAAAATCCAGAAAACAAGTATAACAATACAATAACACAATAACATGCATTCTCATTCCTGTAAAATTAATTATAAAGAAAAAGCTTGTGTAAGTTAGCAACATGCCCAAAAAGTTCAAAAATATCATGATGATGTACAACATACAAGAGGAAAGTTAAAGTACAGCTGTTGAGAAGAGAACAACAAACTCACACTACTCCATCTGAGCAATACTCACAATAACTTATATATGTTCTTCTTTCATGCAAAAGTGTAAACACAAAACCCAAAATGAATGAGAAGGTATGATGATGAGTAAGGCATTATAATGGTCAAGCTACTTCAGGTTATCCAACCAAAACCACTTTACGGCACACTCAGAGAGCGGAGTCACATGATCAGTGCAGAAGCAGGAGTTAATGAATCAAGATTTTGAGACAGTAGTGTTCAGCTTTTAGCGTAACATGTTAAGCTTGAGACGGAACAGATCCTTATTTAAGTGTCTTGACTGCGCTAACTATGGATGTGCAAAGGCTTAAACACACTGATGTCTTGATTATATCCATGCTACACATATTAAAAGAAGTGTATACATGTGTACAGTTAAGAAGCACACACACACTGCACTGTATGTGCGTGTGATGTTGTGTCACTCAGTCTACATGTCAGACCAGTTTCACTCTCAGTGAAATCCATAAAGCTTTTTGTGCATTTCAGGGAAAAATACGATGATTCCAAAGGTCTGAGGAGATTCCAAGAGTCTTCCGGAGTGTTCCAGAATGTGAATCGAGGTTCTAGAATGTTCCTCCATCCAATCACTGACGTCGACAGAGGGGGTTCATCATAGAGTGGTGGGCTGACCTCTGCCTGCATACAAACACATGGAACTGTGTTTTACTCATATCATAACTTATAATGAGGTTGTTTCATAACACTCTTTGCAATTTTTTGGCTAACCCTCGAACCGCATTTATAAAGGGTTTAGTTAAACTAAACTAGGGCAGTTTAAATTGTTTGTAAAGTTTAGAATTGGGTTTAGAAAGGGGTCAGGGTTAGGCATGTAATCGTGAGGGATAGGGGCAGTGATATAGAAGTACTCTTATCTATTACTTAAGTAAAGTGTGTGTGTGTGTGCGCATGTGTTCTCACCCCGAGATGCAATATAGCACTCATGACAGCTCAGCAGTCCATTACGAATTCGTACGTCAGTCCCTGCAGTGGCGTCACCCAGCTGCACCTTACAAACTGCACACTGAGGAGGAGAAATACAGTTAACAAATGATATTATATACACAAAAGATGAGGATGAGGATTGAAAATAAATCTTTTACTTTTTACTCCTTGCACGCCTATGGAGATTATTGTGATGGAGTTCACATGCTTGAGTAAACGTTAGTAATCTTCAAAACCTTTATACAGAAGTCAAATGCTGCTTCTGTGTAAAGTCAAATAAAGTATAAAGTTCAAAGTATAAAATTCCCTATTTAGCGTGCATGTGTTTACTATAATAATTCAGTACCTTGAAACACTGTATGTGGAAAAATAGTCCCAGTGTATCGATGATCATGGCTGCTCCTTTTCCCAGTGGTTGTGAACAACCAGAACACAGTCTCTTCCCACTGACACACCTACACACACACAGCAGATCGGTTATTGAGATACAAGCTCTACTTTCCACATTAAAGCATCTTCACTCCATTAAACAGTGCAGCCTTAAGTGATCATCATTACCTGCTGGGTGAGGGAGGCTGAGGTGGTGAAGGAAAGGACTGCTGTTTGCTTGTTACAGCGTCATGTGATTCAGACCTGTGGTAAAAAAAACAAAGAAAAATAAATATATGTTCATCCAAAACATCTGTAACATGTTTGTAACATGTTTCAGTAAAAAGTCTGTTAGGATGAAAATTAAATGCAAAAAACATACATGCAGCACTTCCAGCTACTTAAAATCTTGTTATTAATTTCAAAGAAAACATGGCTTGACAAATAACACAAACATTGTATAATACCTGTACAAAATACATGCTTAAGTAATGCATAACTAATGCATGTCACACGATGATTTACCTTTTAACAATATGTGCCTGGTTTAGCTGAAGGTTGCGGTCCAGAGAGGCCGTCTTCCACAGTTCCTGTTTCTTTGAAGGTTCACCATCACATGAAGAATCTACAAAAACACATAAGATAAACTTTTATCAAAGAGACTCTTAAGAATACATGGTTGAACTGAGACTGAATGTGCTGTGCATGCCTGCGTGCATCTCACCCTGGAAAAAATGCAGCTTCGATGCATGCTGATCCTCGTTCTCTGTGGACATTTTTTGGCCTTTCTGTTGCAGAGGAACGCTTCCTCCCTCAGTCTCATTGTTTGCTGGAGCTGATGAAGTCGTCCCTGTCTGGTTCGACTGCTGGTTTAACAAGCTGGTGGGATTGAGGGGTGTTACAGTCTCCTCAAGAATCCTTCTCTCCTGGAAGATATACACACAATATAAAGACACAACACGTAAGACATACAGAACCGGTAAGTGATGCTTTTGATTTCATGTGTTTGTCAGTCAGTGTGTGACTGTACCTCTTCGTTGTGTTTTCTCTCCTCCTCCTGCACCTCCAGCTGTGCTTTCTCCCACTCCTTCTTCAGCTTCTCCTGTTCTCTCTCGTATTGCTCCTGCAAAGAAAAACTGTACGTTAAATACTGTATGCACAAAAACACACATATGACCCACGCATACACACACACACATATATATATACACACACATGCAGTACATCCTGTGCCTTCTGTTTTCTGCTCAACACTCATGGAGCCATGCACATACACACCATTCCACCAGTGTACCTGTAGGAGGCGCTCCTGCTCCTGTTGCCACCTTTCCACGCGTTTACGCTCTTCATTGGGGTCCCAGACCCAGTGATTAACACGTTTAGCCAAGTTCAACATGGGGGTCTCAATCTACCCAGACCCAGATCACACACACACACACATGTATACGGACCCAAAGGACAGAAAGAGAGGAAAGGTGAGAGGACAAGTCAGACTACAGCGACTACTGGAGACGAAGGGGCAGGACAGGGTCAAATTTAAGAATGAAGGAGAAACAGAAAAAAAAAAAAACAAGATGGAGCCGCCCGGAGATACTCACACTCACATTGCTCTCCTCAAGTCCCTCTGTAGCAGAGAAAGACACACACAGAGATTAAAATTAGACCTGCTAGCAGAAATTATACAAATTATCTGCAGCAAACATTATGCTGTAAACTATACTTCTTAATTTACAGTTTTACCTGTGACAGTGGGAGAATATTCTTGCATGCTGTTGGGTGATGTCGCTGGCTGAGAGCTTTTTTCCTCTGCTGATCTCCCAGATAACCCCAAAGTACCATTGACCTGGAAGTTTAATATTCTACTAAATGAATAAAACATTAACTGGCAAGTGGATCTATAAATCTTTTGTCTCTCTCTATATATATATTTAATAAAAATGAATGGACCATGGTGGAGTTTTTGAATGTTGTAGCCCTTTTAGCACAAATCACATGTACTCCATAGTCCAAAATATACCATAGTATTTATGATTTTTTACTGTGTTTTTTTAACAAGGAAGTCGCTGGCTGACTTGAAACTTGTTTTACATAGGCCGTGCATCACAGTGATCAACTGAAGAGTGTTTCAGGTCAGGCTCATGTTTCTTCACTTCTCCCCTCGATATTCATTTCCCCAATGAAGAACCACAACCAAACGTTCTTTTGTACTTATTTTTGGTGTTTTAAACGAAGGGAGGTAAAACATGTAACATATGGTTATGTTTAGCACTGAATGGACTTGTGTAACTATTTATTTAAAATTTTGCACCAGGCTGGAAAATTCTTGTAAGCAATTCACACTTTCAACTTCTTTCCATGCAGCAATAAAACAACTCTGTGATGCAAAAACACCATCTAAAACCAAAATGGTACCTTTTTGAAAATGGTCAGCAGTCATGTAAAGCATGCATAATTTACATTAAAGGTATGGTCCTTTAACTAGTCACTTGTAATATTACCTGTCCATTGCTTTGGATATCTGGGTGATGTGGCTCCACAAGAGTCTGTGTCAGCTCTGTCACAATAGTTGTTGTGATGATACAGTTTCGGCCTCCAATCAGGGAGCTGATGGCAGAGCCTGAAGACGTGGTCGATTTTTCTGTCTGTGGAGGTGGCGTCTGCTCCACTGTCTCCTGACTGGTCACAGTCTGCTCGGAGGGAACGTCTTTCTCCGTCTGTTTGGAGGGAACGTCTTTGATCTCCTGCGGTGAGGGCCCAACAGAGGTAGGCGGAGTGGAAACAGACAAATCCTCCGTCGCCTCTCCGTTCACTCGCACTAACCCGTCCATCTGAGTGGGACACACGCAGAGGAGTCAGGATTACAGGGATAGTATGATTTGGAAATTGTATTTATTATGTCATTTTTATGTATCTGCAGACAGTTTGAAGATATGGTCAATTTATAGCCTCGCTCAGTTGATATTTAATGGATCAGTTGAAGCTCCTGTTGAAACACATGCTCTCTAACCATTAACATTAAGTTCTACAACTTACATTATTGTTTTTCTGCTTTTTGAGAGAAGTTGACACTTGCTACTGACCAATCAACACACCTCCAAACTGCATGCAGAGAACTTAAAATGGCATCCATGTCACTGGGTAAGAAGTAAAAATGTTTAAACTTCCTAAATACAACAAACACCTCTTTTAATTTTAGCATGAGGTCAGGCATTGAGGTGGAACAATGACGTATCAGATGATGCTGACTAGTATGACTGATATGGAGCCCTCACCTTGACTGGTTTGTGTCCAGACTGTGTGCTCCTAGGCTGGCAGTAGGGCTTGGCTGCCAGCAGGGGGACGGGTCTGGGGGGTACAGGTGAAGGGGAAGGGAGTGTGTGTACAGGCTGTGTGGTGTGAGGCTGCACTTGTGCAATCTGAGGGGAAGTGTGTTTGGTTTGTGGCTTTGCATCTTCTGTAATCGGTTGCTTTTGATGTGTAGTTGGAGACTCTGTCGGTTTGGATTGAGATTCATTAAGTTGTAGGGACTGAGGTGGCACATTTTCTGACTTTGTGACCGGGGTGAGGGCACTGCCAGGTGTTGGGGAGCTGCAGGAGACAGAAACTGACGTCTCTTTTTGAGCAGTTGTATCCGTGTTCATCTCTTCAGGTTTTGTGTGCCCCTGGTCTGCTATAACAGTTGGTTCTGGTTTTTGCAGAGGCTCTGATGTTTCAGTGTCATTAATAGGTAATGTTGTTTTGTGCTCCTTGTCCACCTGATTTAGGTCCTGTTTGGGTTTTGAAGTGGATCTGGGCAGTTTTAGGCTGTCCAGTGTTGCGTCGCTGATGGTGAAGCGAAGAGCGTAACGCTGTAAAACCATAGCGGCCTCCTCTGGAGTTGCTGCATTCCTGTAGGCTTCACACAACTCTGCCTCTCTGCGCTCCCTAGAAAATAAAATAAATAGAGACACAAGGCACAGTTAGTTTTTTTTTAACTGTACATTATTTTTATGATAGAGATCAAGGTTTAAATGTGGTCTACTTAAATTAAGTTTGTCTCATGTTAAGTGCCATGTGCAACACTAAAAACGGCCATAATATAGATAGATAGATAGATTACTTTATTCATCCCCGAAGGGAAATTAGGTCATCGTAGCAGCCGGTATATTTAAATACAATAAAATACAGTACAACAATAGAATAATATCATCCTTACTTCTCCTCCACGATCTCTTTGTAGGTCTTGATGCTTTTCCTCTTGTTGCTGTCACTTCCCTCCCCCTTCATCCTTTTCTCCATCCTCTTCCTCTCTTCTTCTTTCCTGATCAGTTCCTGTGAGGCGCTGCGACGACGATTCTTCCAGCGAGCCAAGTCCTGCCACGGGTTCACAAGTGTCAAATAATGGCAGTATAAATTCAGGATATTGCTGTTATTTGAATGAGCTAGTGCACATAATATTTTCAAATTGACCCTACATGCTATTTTATTCTATTTAAATGTCATACATCTCTTACGTCTTGCCAGTGGTCCTCATCTTCCAGAAAGTTGTTGTACTGTTCATGCATGCGCTCATATCGTGATTGGCTCAGTGGCGGTAAGTGTCCCACCTCTTCCTCGTTAAGCATGTCACTCATGCTCACACTCCTAGAGAGGAAAAAGACAGCATAATGTTGTATTATTTACTGAATCACTTGACCAGACATATTCACTTTGTCCAATTTGACAAATATTTCATTTAAATTCATTCATTCTTTATTCCCGTGACTTCAGTGAATATTTCAAACACAAAATTTCCAACAAATACACCATATTGTAAAAAATAATACACCCTCTATCATCGAAAAAAGGAACAGGTAAGGGAAAAAAACAGCCAACTTTTCAAAATGTATATGACATAACTACAAGACATGAACACAAAGCAAGACATACTTTTACACAACCAATAACAGTCCACTAAACATAAATATTACATTATAATTCTTATTGTTCTTTTCTTTTTTTATATAGTGGATTTATATTAGTTGCATATGTGTTGTCCCGCGCTTCCTACAGTAACAAACTATGTTACTTTTTCCATAAACTAATCAAAAAGCTATTACACAAGCAACCGAGCAAACATAACTAACTTATTTTGGTAAGCCAAACACATTCATTCAACTAAATAATGGTGTGTTAGTTGAGGAGTCTATATTAGCATGTGTATTTTAAATATAAACTATTTCAAAATCAAAAATCAGAATTATATTAAAAGTAAAACTTAAATGTAAAAGATGACAATAAAAAGCTGGATGTTAATAATGATGTAACAGTGCACAGCAATGAGCACAATGTTGTGCATGTTGTATATTAATATACCTTTAACTGTAGAGTTCGGTTAACTGTACTAACTGTACTACTAAATCTAATGTGCACTGTGTATAAATTGTTATCATGCAGAAACTCATCCAGGCTCACGTCGAAAGACTTACTCAGTGTCCTCAGACATAAAAGCAACTCGCCGGCTCATCCTAAAACAATAACAGAATAAAGTGAATGAGAGGAAAGAGCGGGTGAGGGAATGAATGGGTAACAGGGTGTTACATTAATGACACACGTAACATCCCAAGGTGAGACAACTGCTTAAAACTTGCAATTATTGCAGCAAGAAAAAAAAACAGTAAAAAGTAATTGTCTGGCTCTCGTTTGCTTCCATTCAAGTGAAATAAATGCACAGTGGATGAATGGCAGAGCTAAATCTGAGAAGGGGACTGACGAAGACACATGCAAAAAGAGTTGAACGGGCATCTCACATCATTGGCGGTAGATCATCGTCCAGCCAGAAGGGTTTCTTTCGTGATTCCTCATTCACGACCCCCTTTCTCTCTTTCACCTCTACTTCAACTCTTTCCCCCACACTCGGCTTCTCCAACTCTGCCTCCATTTTACAAGTCTGGGCAGCAGCAGGACTGGGTGGAGGGGTGAGTGGTGGAGAGGAGAGGGTACCAGTCACATCTGTGACAGAGGTGTTAGGTTTTGTCATGTCTCCCTCTTGCTTTCCATCCTTCTCCTGCCTCTCCCTCAGCACGGCACACTTAGGGATGGTTGGGGCTTTGGAGGGCGGGGCCTGAGGTTCTGCTGCCACGGTAACGATGCTGCTCAAATCCAGTGGAAAGGCCAAGATTACCAGGAAATACAGCTCAACGGGTAAATCAAAACCACATCACAGACAACAGAATATTGCAGCTGATCTGCTCTGATTTGTTGAAACCTTTGACCATGTTGCACTTCTGAACACACCCCAGTCACTGATGTCAAAATAGTGGTAATAGTTTCTGTTACCAAATTACCAAAAAATGTTCTCACTTACACCTTATGGTATTTAGTCATACTTTTGGTTTTATTTACTGAGGTTGTGAGATATCTTCAATGTCTCTGAGATTTCTGCTGAAGTACCCCTATTAACCTGATCAATAAATGAATGAATAGATGGATTGTTCAGCCCTATTTACTTTTGTCTTTGGCTCAAGCAAACTATAAAAGACGGATATCTCAAAATCTGGGAAATACATAAAACTCTCTGTCCAGCTAGATACCACTGAAGGTCAGCCAAAAAATATGTATTAGGCAACATTTCATTTTACAGGTCCATGTTTTCCTATTAATCTCCTTGGAAATAATTTCTTAGTCTTTTATTAATCAGCTGAATGTCCAAGAATTTTCAGGCAAACATATGTGGAGAACAAAGAGTACGGTAATTAATGGGTAATAAAATTAATATTTACTTGGGTTTAATGTAGCAATTTCTTTCAAAGATTTTTTTATTCTGCCTGTAAATAGTACCAAATTAAAAACTTCTTTTCCCAAAATTTACAAGGAAATTATTACAGAAATACTTTGATCTTTTTTTGTGATTTGGGCGAACCAACCCAAGAATTTCAAATACTAGAGAGTAAAGCAGCATCTGTTTCTGTGATTCAGTAGTGATTTACACCTTAAATACATAGATGACAGCCGATTTCAACTAGAACCAAACAACCAAAGTCATGCCAAACAAAGCCAAGGTAAAACCAGTTAAAGGCCAGATAAATCCAAACGAAGCACAAACTTCTCGAAGCCATATGAGAACCAGAGATCCAGGAATCCAACCACAACAACAAATCAAAGTCAACCAGTCCTTTCATATACAAATGATACAAATTAAACCACATCAGGCATCCAGTTGCAGGCACTCAAACATGCTGGCATGGAACCACAACAACAATCCAGTCAAGGCAGGATCAACTATAAATCACCCACAGAGACTTAGAAATGTTAGTCCTGCAGGCCATATAACTTGTAAACGTAATTAAACCTTCATTTTAGCCAGTAAAATATGCTTTGTTATTTGCAGTAGACACCACAATCTCTTCATTCTCAAACAGTAAATACCTTTCACTAGCCTTCTTCTCTGTAAATTTAGGTCTGTTGTGTAGTGGTTTCATCGCAGACACTGGGGCGATGGTGTATTTAACTGATCCAGGTACTGGCAGGAACTGGTTGATGGACTGATTTGTTCTGACCGCACTCGGTTTCTGGAATGATCCGGTCCTTCGAGCCATCATATCATCCTTCTCCAGGTCAGGCATGGGCTCATTTTCATCATACTCATCCTCATCATCGTCATCATATTCACGTTCGCTTTGAGACGTTGCTTGGATGACATTCGTGTCAGGGTGTGGTTGAGGTGTTTCCATGGGAACTCTGGCTTGCTGTTGCTCCACTCTACGAGAGAAACTGCTATAATTGAAATAACTAAACATCAAGCAGGAGAATTTCTAAGAGGATGTAAACCACACCAAGGTTGTTAGTGCCTCCTCATGCTGTTAGACAGTTCCACACAAATCTCAGCCCACCTGGTGTTCAGTTTCTTGCTCCTGTCTGCCAGCACTTCCCGTTTGCTCCGCGGAGCAACGTCCGTGGTGACCTCCCCTTGTGTGCAGCGCTTGGAGGCGGGCAGAGGCAGGAAACGGTTGTACGTCACTGTGGCAGTGCTTTGTTTATGGAAAACACCTGTCCTCCTCGCCATCATGTCATCTTTCTGAAGATTTGGGATCCTCTCCTCTTCCTCCTCATCCTCTGTTGTCTGTTCATACTGAGCCAGACGTGCATCCAGCTCAGCAGGAGTAGGAGTGGTTTCAGGGGTCCAGGGTGGGAGGTCAGCAGAGGGAATGGTAGTTTGATTGAGGTCAGCTCCATCTACCAGGCTGTGAGAGTATCACATAGTAGTAACAACGATGGATAATTTATACCCAAACGTGCAACTATAGTCTTAATATCTAGGCATGATCATGCAGAAAAGCAGGTCGCTAAGAGTACAGAATACAGTTCATAAAGAAGGAAACGTTTCAAACTAAAAACCATTGAAGAGAGTGTCTTAGAAGCAAGTAAATAAGGGTTAGAAACAACATGCAAAGCTAATGCAAATCTACAAAAAAACAAAACAACCTGTGACGACATTTTCAGCCACATCAAACACTTTGACCATCAGAGTCATGTGATAACCTCCATCTATAAAGTGGAATGTTATGAAACATACCAGAAGTAAACAGACTGTGTAATATCTCAGGGGAATTACAGAAATGCATTAATTGTACATTTACTAAAGGTTGTCTCTATAGCCCAAACAAGATTTTTTAGGCTGATTTTTTTCCATTAAAACATAAACAAACACTTATGATACGAATAGCTTAACCTTGCAAGCTTGCCAGTGCTCTCTAATCAACTATATAATGGGGACATGGCCAACAAATATGCCAGTACTGACATATCTGCAATGACCTAATATCAGCCTGGCCAAATTATCTACTGGTCACAACAGCATTTATGTGTGTGAGAGTGTGAGTGTGTGTGTGTGTGTGTGTGTGTGTGTGTGTGTACCTTGTTTCCTATTAAAACTACAAGCAAATCAATGCAATGCAGTGACATGCATTCTAACTACCTACTCATTCAAATAGGCCTGAAATGTAAATCATTTTCCAAAATGACATTGACAAGCAATTAAATTAAACCATTTAATAAATAATTGAATATACAAAGGCCAATTTATTCCTAAATACACTCCATACTAATGCAAGAGGCTTTGGATTCAAGCCACTGTGGCCTTAGTTGTCTTGTATTTGGCCTCGTCCATACCTGCGTTCCCGCTCTGAAAGCTGGGAGCCCAGGCCAGTGGTAGGCATGGCTACAGTTGCCTTGGAAAGGAGTCGTCTTAGCAACTCCGTCTCCTCCCCTTCACTTGACGTGACTGTGTCTATTGGCTGCTCGATCTCAGTCACGCCCCCAAAGGTCACAACTTTGCTGTGACCTCGTCCAGCCTTTGCTGATCCGCTGAAAGGACTTCCATAATTTTTCTCCAGACAAGCCTGGCACACAGGGGCTGGGCTAGTCTCACTGTAGATACAATCTCACAAATGAAGACAGGCATACAAACACACACACACACACAACAACAGCCAGCAAGAGAGCAGGGGGGAAAGAAAGAGGGAGGAAAAGAAGTCATGAGCAACCAGACACAGAGGATCAGACTGTGAAGACAAAGGAAGGATGAGATGGAAATGATGAATCAGACAGGAAGTGTGGATGGACAGAAGAGGACAGAGCATGGGGTTATGTACTTAAATCAGTTCAACACACATGAACATCCACACATACACACCAAGCTTTTTTTTATCTACTCTAGGTAGCCAAATTTTCCTGGTAACTGCTGTTCCTCTGGGAACACAAAACACCCTTTATCCTATCTAATGACATCAGCACAGAGAGAGAAAAACAAAGCTGAAGCAGTGCTCACAGCCAACAGTCGCCTCTCCTTTGGTCACACACACGCACACACGCACACACACACACACACACACTGGCAAATTCCCTACTCTGTTTCAATGCCTGTCAAAGAAGACTGAAGAGGACTGAAGTGCACAATTGCGAGGAGAACAAACAGGCAGATGAGGACATGGGGAGCAACAGAGAAAAGAAGCAAAGGGAAACTAAATCTAAGGAGATGTATAGCTGCTTACAGAAGGATGCAAGAGACTTAAGACAGAACAGCAGAAACTGATAATATTGACAAGTAGATGATGGAGGTATCTTTAGTTTTTTTTTAATATTTGTGTTTCTAACAGAAAAAGATTGTGATGTGACCCTAAATCCGTCTCAAGTAAACTATTTACTACTTATTTTGAAGGCTGCAACAAATTACTATTCACAATATAGTTAACCTGTTGAAAATTACTCAATTAATCATTTAGTGTATAAAATGTCAGAGAACAGTAGAAAATGGCCATCATGATTTCCCAGAGTCCAAAAAACAGACAATATTATATTTATGATATAAAAAAGTAGCAAACTCTCACATTTCAGAAACTAGAAGCAATGACAATGACTTTAGGCATTTCTGCCTAAAGTAATAGTAATAATTTTAGGAAAAACACATTTGCTCTCATGCCAAGAGTTAGCTGAAGCTGTAGCCAGAAGCAGGTTAGCTTAGCTTAGCACAAAGACTGGAAACGGGGGGAAACCATTAGCTTTACTCTGCCTACCAGCAACTCTGTGTAAAACCAAAAATAACAAAATGGCAAATTATAATTTTTTCATCAATTACTATATTCACCCATTTTGGTGAAAATTATTAGTATCGTTAAATCCCTTTTGATAACAGTCTCTTCTGAAAGGGAACTTTTTGCAGTTTATTGTCAAAAACTTAAAATACAAATTAAAAAAGATGTTTTCTAACAATTTTTCCTAAATTTTACTTTTCTGTCCTGCTGTTATTCCTGTTACAAAATAAGCACCTGGTGGTGCAATGATATTAGGATTTTAAAATAGATGACACAGTTAGAATCATGACACAATGTGCTTTCAAATAAGGAAGTACTCTGCAGTGATTTAGTGAGGATTACTGGGATGGCGTTCAAATTAAGGTGTCCTATGTATTAAAGCCACTGTTTGTTGGGGTTTGTAAAGATCTAGTGAACGCCATTTGGGTCGTAACTTCATATGAAAGTCTGCAGATTAATGACCTTCTTCTGCCTGCAATGATCTACTTCAGACTGGCTTAAGACCAGAAGTACACACACACATACTGCACATTAACAAACCACACACTTGACATACAGCAGCATTTAAGTGCTTTGTACTGCACATGTGCTGAAACAGAGAGTGTGTGTTGGGCACCTGGGTTCAGTCATCTTGAGTCTCTCCCACTTTTGCATATCTGCCTGGCTCATGGAGGCAGAAACAAAGCTCATTGGGCCGGCCCTGTGAGGGAGGGGCCTACCCCGAGCCCGCCTCTGAGCCAGGTCATCCTTCTGCTTATTAGGCGTCGCCTTAACCTTTCCCTCTTCTCCCTCTTCCTCCTCATCCTCCTCTTCCTCGTGGCGAGGGGCGGAGTTTAGGAAGGGGTTGTCTCTGCGTGTAATGATGTCAGGGACTGCTTCCTTCTCACTGTCCAATCGCAGAGCCAGTACAATGGCATCACATAGCACACATTTAACGCCAAAGTGGAGCACGCACACGTCAAACCACAAGTGAAAGAAAGAACAGGAAAATGGGAGAGAATATTTAGCAGTGAGTTAAAAAAAAATGGAAGAAAAAACAGCATCACACACAAACATACAGTGGCTAACCTGATCTCCTTCTCCTGCAGTGTTTGCTGCGAGGCTCGTCTTATGCCTTCCCAGCGCTCTCTGTCTTTGTTGCTACATACGGGCGGAGGAACAAACTGATGCACCTTGGGAGCACCGGGGCTGCGATGAGCCCGCCTGGATGCCAGGTCATCCCTGCGAACATCTGGAACTTTCCGCACCTCTGTCTCCTCTTCCCCATCAGAGGAGATATCCCACGCAGATTTCTGAGAGCTCAAAAACTCATTGTCGCAGCGAAGGATGATGTTCGGAGACGGTGACCTCACTTCCTGTTCCTCCATTGTGGGAGGGCTGGTGTTGGAGACGGGATGGCGTGGCAAGGTCAATTCAGAGATTATTCAAAATCCATCGTAGAGAGATAGAGACGTGCAAAGTTTGGATTTGACGTGCGGTCAAAAATAGTACTGGGTCCGTTGGTTAGTCATAAAGGCAAATATATCACTGTGCATTACACACCAACCAGGTAGCAATTCCTGGCCATTGAAACTGACTGAAACTTTAATCAACCTCTCCCATACGTGAAACACAGAAAAGGTGCAAGCTGTTAGTCAGATCTGTATGCCAACTCACAAAACTCATCATTAATAAGCCAGTTTGCTGCAACCGGACAGCTACACAAAACCAAAAGTCAAACCACAGCACCAGTGTGAATGGAGCACCAGAAACAAAACCCACAAACAAAATTACCATCATCAATGATCCGTTAGTGAACACGACCAAAAGTGTCAAACCACAGCAGCAGCAGCTCTCATGCCCCTCCTCCCTGACCTGCTGTAGCGAACGGCAGCAGGAAGAACTTTAATCCCTGCCTTCTCCAACATCCGCAGCCTCCTCTGCTCCAACACTTCCTGGGTCACCTTCTCCTCTTCCTGTTTTTCCCCATTGTTCTCAAGCGCCCAAGTGACAGTTTTGGAGGTTTTGTGGTTAGGTCCAGTTCTTTTGCCCTGCTCTGGAGTGGCTTGAGGGTGACTGGGGAACGGTGTGTAATGGCAGGGAAAGATTAGGGATGAGGAAGTTTGTGTGTCTTTGTGTGTTTGTGTGTCTACCTTTTCCTTCGGGCTCAGCTTTTGTACTTTTCATTGCAGCACTTAGTGACTTGTGCATGATTTGCATCTGTAATTATTGCACTGTTGTGTTGGTCATTACCTCCGCTGCTCTCCCTCCTCTGTATGTGGTTTTCGCCTTGGAGTCGGGATGTAGGAACTGGCGTTGGTTCGGTTGGGAAGAAACTGGTTAAAGGGAATGGAGCATCTTGATTCACTACTGGCAGTCCGTCTGGCCAACATGTCATCCTTCCGCACATCTGGCCTCCTGCTGGGGGCATCGGCCTCAGAGTCGCTGCCTCGCCCTAGGAACCAAAGAGCGATAGAGCATAAAATGAAAAAAATGGTTAGAAAGTCAGAAACTATTTTTAATTGGTCTTTGCATAATAACCTCTGCAAACGCTATATGATTCTGAGTTCATCTGTAATGTCAGTAATGTGAAAGAATTTTCTTTCTTGTATGTTGAACTTAAAGTTCCCTCTTGTAGGTTAAAGGTAAATTAAGACAGTGCTTCACAGGTCAGGTCATCTGCCTGTCTCTGTTTGCCTGTCTCACTCTGTGTGCCTGACAAGGCTGAGTTGACTCTGGCCTCTGGTAGATCAAGGTCTGCTAGATATCTTCTGTATTTGGGTTTAAACACAACAGGCTGTCGCCCTGGTTGTAGACGCTGGATAAGAGAGACTGTGGGGAGGCTATGCTGTTGTTAGGACAGCAAAGGTTGACATCTTTCCTTGTTTGGATCCGATATCCAATAGAATCCTCACACATGAGTTAGGAATACACTATTTGGATATAGCGAAACTTAGCCGGTCTGGGGAAGGTTAAATACTGAGCTTCAGGACACCATCTTCAGATTTGGGTAGCAGTGCGCTGTGATTCACATGTGGTGTTTCCCATGTCGCCTCAATAAAGCTTCAATAAATATTCCTGCTTAAGACATCCGAGTTTCCTGAAACATCTTGTCTCGATTAAACCAGCTCTAAGATTTCCTTCACAAGTAAGGGTAACATGTTCATGAAATGGTACATGACATATTCATGTCCGGTCTCTAAACACTTAAACATTTTGGACGGTTTCTGTAACATCACATAGCCTGCCTTTCTACCACCATATTAAGTTTGAAAAGAATGACGGCGTAGTTATTTGTATCTTAAACAGGAATGACCTTTCTCATCACACTATGTTTTTTTATTTGGAGAGTAATTGTGTTTTTGCCTATTCTTATGTTTCCCAATCAGCACACAAAATCTTTATACGAGTCCCTTTGGAAATTAAAGAATATTTCCGCTACATTACAACCACGGTGTTATTTTTTTGGTTTTGGGCAGCACTTCTATCTGTAATAACAACAATAACAATAAAAAGTTAATTGCTGAGTTCATGAATGTGGCAACTTTCCTAAAAAAGAAGTCAGACAGGCAAGAAACACAAGCACTCAGATTTTAAACAAATTTCTAGGTTAGTCAAACTTATTTGTAAGAGAATGAGGGATTATTAGCAACATTTTGAGTGTGTCCACTTTCAGTTTTACCTGGAAATAAAGTGGATTAGATATTCAGGTAAACTGTTGTTCTGATCATCTGACAACAGTATTTGTCCATTGATCTCAGCAATTAATTTGGTGAGTAGTGTTAACATAACTGATAGAAATATTCACCAACATACAAAAATATGACCCATGTTGTAATAAACCAGAATTATTTTTTATATGTAACAGTCAGTAAGAAACACTGATCACCTGTTCTGTTGTTGACAAACTGTCGACAAGGTTATTGTGCATAAATCTATCAAGTATTCTGCAAACAGACATACAGCCAGAATAGGACGAACTATTTCCCCTGTCCGTCTTTCTTGTTGGGTAATAAATATCACTTGGTAAGGCAGCATACTTTCTCTGTGACCTTCAGGGAATGTGGGGAATGAGTCTATTCCCGGCTCTGGAATAGTGTTTTTCTTGTCACCCTGCTGCAGACATATTATACTGTCAACATAAAAGACACAACAGGATGCCTGTGATACTCCCCTCAAATGTACACACACACACGCACAGACTGACATATGGGATGCAGGATGTTGACCTCAGTCTGTGTTTCCCAGGTCCAGATCTCTAGTGCTTGCTACTTAGATCAACAGCTGCTGCATCTGGGGCACACACACACACACACACACACAGTGGCTGAGATGTTCAGCTGTTGTCCACAGCCCTGCTGACCGACCATAACATACCAAGGTTAAAACCTCAACATGTTAGAGACAAGCAGTCAGACTATTTATGGATGAGTGGTTTTGTATTGCTAGTTTAAAGGACTAGTTCAACACTTTTGGAAAAAATACAGATTTGCTTTCTTTTCCGTGACTTAGATCAAGTCAAAACTGGATGCAGGGGGACACAGCCAGCCTGGCTGTCTCTTAAGTACATAAATGTTTTACTTTTCCTACTTGATAAATATTTAACAGAACCAACCATCACTGTTGCCTCGATTCACCACATCAGGAGAAGGACTGTGCTGTGAGCGGGAGCCAAAGGAGTCCAAACTGTCAAAAACAGAAGAAAAACCTTTTATTGTTTAACATTGAAAAAAACAACACATGTGAGACGTTTACTTTAATGCAAATGTAAGTTTTAGAGTTTCAACAGAGTTTCTAAATGGTAGACAGTTCTGATATCTGAAATGCTCCTGGTGTGGGCGTCCACATATTTGGGTATGTGTGTTGACAGATGTCTCTCACCTGTCTAGGGAGTTGTCGCGAGTGTGTCGTGGTGGAGAGAGAGACTCACTCCTCTCAGAGTCCCAGCAGTCATAGCCGCTGTCTCTAACACTGCGCTTCTGTGGACTGTCCCCTCCTTCCTCAGTCTCCTACAAACACACACATGCACACAAAAACAGCCATCAGAAAAAAAATGGAAATGTGTATAAAAGTAGGAAAGATGCTTGAAGAAGCTCACTTAAGAGACAATACATGAGTTGAGAAGGGAGACTAGGAGCAAAAGAAACAAAGATAAAGAAAAGAAGCCAGGTGTTTGCTCATTGTCTTGCATAAACCTAAACAGCAAAACACTTTATCCAATAATTGATCTAATTAATAAAATGTGCAGAGCAAATCTTCTTTCTCAGCTCATATCCTGTTTTTCTTTTCTCTCTCACCCCGAAATAGAAGTAACTGTGGTGTAACAAAAACAAAAATGTGTTGTCTCCTGTCTCTCCTGCACCCCAACAAAGACAGGAAACTAACAAATCCATCCCCCGCACCTCCTCCATGCATCCATATCTGTCTGTCTCCCTGTCCTCCCCCTCCCTGCTCTGTCCTCTTCACTGTGTTCACTCACCACCTTCATTTGAGCAAGAAGCCCTTCAAACTCCTTGAGGTTGAGAGTAGGGCCGCTGAAGGAGGCACAGCCGCTGGCAGCCTTCCCCAGCCAGAACACTGTGTTCAGCACCTGAGAGACATCAATATGGAGGTTTGGTGTAGATTCATAAATGCTAAACACACTGACATAGAAGATAAAGCAATACATACAAAAGAAAAGGGACAATAATAACTCACATTTTTTAGTTTGCGGTTGCAGTCAGAGTCCCTGGTGAGACAGAAGTGTGTTACTGTTGACACTGTTGACTGTGACACTACATTAATATGGAGAAGAACAGCAATAAAAAGCCACAAACACGCCTATTTACTTGAGGTTAGCTCGTGTGGAAGTGTCTTGCAAGTCCCCGGGGTCAAACAGCTGGGAGCCCCTCAGGCCCAACTCCTCACAGCCCCGCAGGAAGACTGACAGGTTGTCCTAGAAGAGACAGCAGGGGACCACAGACAGTCAGAGTTTATCACTTTGACGAACAGGGTGGTTTACAGGGGTGAGTGTCGTCTTACCAGCCCCGCGATGGGGGTGGGCAGTCTGTTGATCTTCTTGACCAGCCCTGGTTTGATTGCACTCAGCAGCCTGCGTGGAGGAGGGGAGAAGCAGAGATTTATTGAGTCTTAGAGGAGTTTATGTATGTTGTTGCTACTTCAGACATCAAAAAACGGAGTAGGAGCGATGTCACAGACTTACTCGCATAACAGGATGCCGTTCTCCAATCCACTGCGGAAGTCCTTGTCTCCAAAGCTCTTCCCTGTTACAGCCTGGGGAAAGAGGACAGGAAGAGCCAGATGTGAAGGAGGCGGACTGGAACTATGGCTGCAACTAACTTTCATGACTGAATAATTCGGTGGTTATTTTTTGATCAATCAATTAATGGATTTGACACGTTAAAACTTCACAGCTGATGAGCTGATGATAAAATTAGGCCGAGGGAATTAAAGACAGCATGAAGTCGAAAGACCGACATGAAGAGGAGACAGACTACTCATGATAGATTCAGGCCACATTTTAAACCCCATTATGCTATCATAACACACCACATAAACGTTGGGATTAAGCAGATGCAACAACACTACTCTGACGTCCACCCTAAAGTACACAAGATCTTGCTGTGATCTTGTTCCAGCCTGCTAAATAGATCTCAATGAAAATTCCTGCATAAATAAAGCTAACTAGTTAACTAACCCTGAAGACCATCTGTTCCTACCCTAAGTGCAGCAATGTCCCCAAAAATTACACTGCAATACCCTCTATATTTGTCCATGCTGCTCTTCTTTATGGTGTCATGTATCATTAATATGATCTATCAGTACATTGATTCACAAAAACTTAATCATTGACAATCGATTTTTAATTAAAGTTATTTATCCAGCAAAAATGCCAAACATTCTCTGCTTCCAGCTCTTCAAATGTGAAGATTTGCTATTTTTCTCTGTTTTATAACAGTAAATTAAATATTTGGGAATTTTGGAGAGTTAGTCTGACTAAACAAGCACTTTGGAAAAGGTCATTTTGGGCCCCTGGTACTCGTGATGGGGTCACTGTTTCCTGACACTTGATAGTTTAATAGAGTAATTAAGTATTTGAAACAGATTCATTTATTCATTAATTGATAAATATCATGTACAAAAGTGTTTGAAGACTTGAAGTGCTTGAATTGTGCCTCACTGTGTCCCTGACAGAGGAACCTGCTGCTGCCCGATTCTCCCTTCCCCCAACATTTTGCTTCAGTAGAAACCAAATTAGAGTGACGCCAAGCCAATGACACACTGCTCTGTGTCCTCGTTCCATTTTCCCAAAATGCACCCACGCGCACGTCCCTGAGCCTGAGCGAGCTGCAACGATAACCTCAATCCTCTAACCTGGACTCCAAATTGCAGTCTATCCTGTGCAGGCAGGAGAGGAGGAGGGAATCAGGAAGCTAACCGTGACATACTACCACACCACCAGCCCACACTTACATACTGCTTTCTGGAGCTGTTGTGTAACCAGCAGCCAAAGATGAATGACTGTTTAGACTTCTAATCCAGATTAGTAAAGATTACAGTTAGCACCAAAACTGTTAACTCCAGGCACACTCTCTCTGTCTCTACTGCTCATATACAGCGTATGCTCCTATACATCCATCCACAAAACAAAACAAAAAAAAAGCCAATGTGTCAGTTTTTGTCAGCAACTGACAACAATAATATCTAATAATCTGAGGGTCCAAATATTTTGATGTAATTCAAGCTTGTAACACAAAATATTTGAGTCTTTTTGCTTTTCTTTTTCTGTTGTTGCCCTTTCTTTTTGGCATTTTTTATCCTGATTTATCTATTTCCTTGATGATGCACATGTACCATATGTATGAGAGGAATCCACACACAAACACACACACACACACACACACTCACACACACACACAGTGCATCTACAGCTATGAAAACAGCCTATTGTTTTTTGTTATATAAGTGATGACCAGATGTTTCCCGTTGGCATGTCTTTCTTTTTTTTGGTCTATCATTATTCTTTTGTCTCTCTCTCACACACACACACACACACACACACACGCTGGCATACGTCATGTTTATTAAGGTTTGACTCCAAGTCTTTGAAACATTTACACCATGGTCATGCATAATTTACTGACCAAGGAGAGTACTGTATTGAGAGAGAGCAGGACAACTGTGTTTTGTGTAGGAAGTGCGTGTGTGTGGGATGCAGGACACAGACAGTGGGTGAGGGGGGATGGAGGTGGTTAATGAATAGTTATGTGTAAAATGTAATACAGAGATAATGACTGGTGTGTGAGCAAACAGGCTCTGAATAAAAATCTCATGAAAATTTAAGCAGAGAACAAAAGATGAAAAGAAGTCAGTGTTAAAAAGAGAGACAGAGTGTATATGTGTGTTAAGTGAGCATTCCTGTCTGCTACAAAACCAAGCCAAAGGCTGTGGGGGTATTTCAGCCAGCAACAGTAATTTGACCCTCCCTCGCTCGCTCCCTCTCAGTCCTCATGGTGGATTGCTCCGCTCAGTCTGGATGAATGGCAGCAGCAGCTACCATTTAAACCCTGAGGTGAGATTGTGTGGGGGGGGGCAGAGGAGAAACAGAAGTAGGCCAAAGTACCCTTCACTTTTATTCAAACACGTGTAAAAAGATGGAAAGAATGAGAAGCAAGAAGCCCATAATGTGCTGTAATGTGTTAAAGCAACAAAAGCCAGGATTTTGCAAGCCCAGGCTAAAAGTGATAATAATATGGGGCCATGCTGCTGCAGCTCACACAGTTTGTGGTTTATGTTTAGTCAGTCAGGCAATCTCCCGAGCTGAACCTGAAGTTTGTGCCCCTCACATTTTACCATTACCATCTGAGTCACAGAGATAAGCATTTGCTTAATCTGAAAAATAAATCCCCGGTTCTTCAACAATAGCAGAGACCACTGAAACCCCTTTTCCATCAAGGTAGTTTGAGGGCCGGTTCAGAGCCGGTGCCTTATCTAGAGTTCCTCACGCTGTGACAGCAAAAGAACCGGCTCTCTTCTAGGAAAACTGGATCCAGAGTGGCACCACAACCAAGAACCACTTACGTCAGGGGCTGTGGGCGGGATTATTTATATCAACTAAGACAAACTAAAACTTTGTGACTACCATTTAAAAAAAAAAAAAAAAAAAACAGAGCTTCAGCATGGACGGAAAATCAAACAGTGGTCCGTGGAGGAGACAAACTGTCTCCTTGCACTCTAGGCTCGCAAAAGCCAGGAGAAACATTTGTAAAGAGACACGATAGTCTGCCATCGCTGTTGGCGCTAGCGTTGTTGAAAAAGAGGAGACAGATACAGTGATGTAATGACGTGGCTGTCCAGCCCGTGGAAAAGCAAACTGGTTCTTAAAAGGTTCGCATGAGAGAGGCTGGTGTTTTAATTTGTGGTGCTGCAGAAGCATTAGCATCGTTATAATGTTATCATGTGCTGGAGGCACTCTGCACACTAACGGACATTTGATACAAAGACAAAAAAAAAAAAAAAAAAAAAAAAAAAAAGAGACGAAGGCAGAAAGATAAAGTCATAATCCAGATGGAGGAGGAGTTTAATCTAGATCACAGTAATTAACCAGAGTGACTACATCAGACAACATCAGACTCCTCAGTTGCTGACAATTGATATCTGTTCAGTTTGAAGAACAAAAGCACTTTAGTGGTGTAATTCTAGCACACTTATTATACTACATATTTTGAATATGTATTTATAAGATTATTTTTCATCACAGTAAAACAATTTAGTAGCACACTAAAATTGGATTTACTGTAATATATAAAACATAGAATATGAAAATATATAAGATGTGAATTTCTAGAGTGGCAACATACACCTTCACTCTGCACTGTACATAAAAATGTATGGAGTTATTGAGTAAACTTAAAGCTGTTATTTGTTATTAAAGTTGTATTTTATCTATCAACCTCTGAACTTTTATACATTTAAGTACAAAAAGTACAGAATTAGGTTAAGCATTGCATTCATTAGTCTGTTTGCATGTACATTTCAGAGTACTTTGCATCCTATGTGTAGTATAATTTAGTGCACTACTTATTTCACACAACTCACAAACCAAAATGAATGCTACTTGAAAAATCCAATCAATAATATATCATTATACAGCATATACTATTATAACTAACCTTTCTGCAAGTTGTGTGCCGTCTTGTGCTGTACAAAAAATACAACATACCATGTTTAGTTTTGTCTAGCGAAAACTGCGACCATCCTGGCTTTACAAGAACTTTAAAACCTACTGTGGCATGAAAAACATCTCTGCCAACAGCAAGTCTGTGTCATCATTATTTCACATTCTTTCATACAGCATTTGATGCAGGGAAAATCTATCAATCCCCGCTCTCACTCTCTCTCTCTCGTGCAGACACAGCTGGCTGTCTGAGACCATTGGAGTTAATCTGCCTAGGACAGCTGTGACATCTGGTACACACACACACACACACACTTCAGTCACACACATTCTTTCGTTTATTCCCTGTGTGACAGACCCGAACTCTTGCTATGTACTGTATGCCGGTGACAGTAGAAGGTTAACTGCTGTCACTAAAGTTAACTTTGTGTTTCTCTAAGCCTGTACAACTTTAACCAGCTCCATGTCACATCCAACAGGTTTAAAGCAGCTTCAACGGTGTGTATCAGCTTTGAGACGGTCTAATCCAGCCTTGTCTCGTCTATAAACAGATAGAAAGGTCTTGTCTGTGCCAGTCTAATTTCTGGCTCGGGTCATGTGGTGATATATAGCCTACTACTCTACTGCCCCCCTGGAAACAGTGACACATGAGAGGCTGCCCATGTTATGTTCCCATAGTGACCAGTGTCACCCAACCAGGGCGTGTCCGAGGATTGTGTGAGCAGTATCATGCATAGCTGATCTGCAAGTGTGTGTGTGTGTGTGTGTGTTGGTGTGTGTGCATACGCTTTGCATACTCTTACACACTGAAAATGCAGCATGGGGCACGGGGCGGCATGGTTAACCCTGAATCATCCCCACCTGTGAGAGAGTGTAAATACACCACTAGAAATAGAGTCAGCCTGACCGGTCTGAAAATAACTGGAGAATTAGGAGACAGGAAGACGACAAAGCAAGAGGAACACCGAGCAAAGACGCTGCAGGAGAGATTAAGACTCAGCAGGCAGAATGAACCTTAAGCCGTTTTCACATATGAAGTCCGGACAAGTCAGGTCCAGACTATGTGCGGATTTGCCCTTTCACACAGGTAGCACACAGCAGGAGATGTCGTGTCAGACGTGTTCACACTTACTGGAAATAGTCCATTTAGTTTAGGCCAGGGGTGCAGGACACAGGACGTGACGAAATAAGTTGCTGCTGTTGCTGTTTGTAATTCAGAGTTTTTAAGATTTTCACCAGAAATAAAATGGCTTTTATTTTACGAGAAAAAGGAAGTCCTCTCTCCCATTAACGCTAGTTATTACAGCTTTTGGCTGTTATGTTTATCCAGCACCAGCCGCATTTATAAAATACAGTGGCTTTGTGCGAGAGGAGCCGACTGCTGGAAGTCAACAAGCCCACTCACTTGGCGTGAATTGTCCGGACAATTACGTGCTGTATTCACACATGGGCTCACTCGGACATTACGCAGACTTTGTACAAGGAAGCTGGCCGGTTAAAGTCTGTTTAAAGTACCACTCCAACTGATGCAGACATTTGCGTTCACACGTCGACTGTCTCCGGACAATGTCCAGTTATAAGGGAGCAGCGGATGTGGGAAAGGGGCTCTAGACCCTGTTTGTGCTCTCTAGTGATGTTACAAAGCCACCATTGGTACTTCTTATATGACAAGATGTGTCCAATGCATCGAGTATCAAGAACTAAAGTTAAGTTGATTATAACGTTTTGAGGGCAAGATTAACTTAAAGTTAAAGGGGGATGTGTTGAGGTCAACTGTGTTGAGGTACTGACTGACTTAAAAATTAGTTTGAGTCATTCGTTAGTACAAAAGTCGAGATTTGAGTATATTGCATTTCTGAAAAATGTATCTATTGTGTGGGTTAAGATGAAATATTGTATGATGAAAACAGCTATTTATATTTTCCTTGTAAATATTTTTATCAATTGGGAGGAAATACTGCAAAATTGTTGACACCAACCTCAAGTATCAATACAATACCCAGATCTAACCATCAATGAGTAAAAAAGTATGCTTGATGCAACAAAGCACACTCCTGCTTTAATGTTAAAATGTTATAGGAAGCTGCTCTGTTTCTTTGAGATGTGTGAGAATTATTAAAAACCTAGCTGGTCATTTAATTCTTCAAACCTGAACATATATGCAATCTTTTGTAATCCTTTATTTTTGATGGAAAAGGACACATGGATGACTTGTGAGAGTAAAAGACATCCGACCTCAACATCAATGATTGAAGGGATAACTGTGCAACTTCGGTGGAAAATTATCTGTGCATATTCATATCCCTAAAGCCACCTAAATAGGTCATTACTCTCCACAGAAATAGATATTTTCTAAATGCTGATCATTTGGATTTTTCTTGCTCTGTATGTGGGACATAACCAGATCTGAACTGGGTGGCTGGGAGATGAATGATCTACTTCTGTGGCCTCTGAAATTCTAAAAGTAATCATGGAGGGAAAGATGCAGCCCCAAGAGAACCAGAGAGAAAGACAGACAGAACGACAGATGGATTAATAAATACTAAAAGTGTATTTAGAAGGAAGGACTGATATTTGATTTGAATGCATTTGGTTTCAATGTTTTTGGCAGATTTAACATTTAACAAGTCTTTCAGTAATTGTGTAACCTGTGTACTTAAACCTTTTTGGCTTGTGACTTAAAACAAGACAATCTCTACTTGCCACCCCTCACTAGTGGATGCACACAGTACGTCTACTGGTTGGGACCAGATCAGCCAAAAAGGGTTTTATTCCTTGCTATGTTCAAGTAATTCTTTAGACGCCTAAAGAGGTAAAACTATTAAGCACATTACTTTTCTGTCCTGTAAATCATTTTGATCATTTGTCTACGGACACTCTGAGGACCCCAGGAGGGAAACCACTGTGTTAAAACTGGTTGGATGCATGTTGACATTAATCTGAAATCCAACTTTTCCTTGGTAAACAAATGTTTGTCAAATAATCAATCTTAAGTCTGTTTTGTAGGTCTGTTTGATTGCTCTGTTTTGCATGTATTTAACCTGTCTGACATCTTACTCCTTCTCCTTCACAGTGCTAACTGCATGTCAGGACTGTGTGTTTGCAGTCTTGTGTTTACCCTCAGGTTTGTCAAATAAATCTATCCCTCCATCTTCCTCTCTATCCCCCACAGCATGTAGTCAACTGGCAAAGTGTGCAGGACAAGCTGCAGGGATTGTGGCAGAGAAAAAAAAAAAAACTTTTACATAAAAGTTAATTCTCCTGTGCTTCCAAAACCTTTTTTTATTTCCCCAATCTGAGCTTCTGGTGGCTGGTATCTATCCTTAGGCCGGAGAGCGGACAAGCAACGGCGATGACAGAAAAAAAAAAAAAAAAAGAAAAATAGGTCATAACGCAGCGAATCACGATTCACCGCTCAGGCTTTTACGGAGGCAGGCGACCAGATGATGGAGGAGGCGACGCAGCAAAACCCGCAGATGATAATCTCATCTCCCGCACCGCAGCATCTCGCGCCTGACTGCCGGCCCGGTTTCATAACCATGGCAACCGGAATCCCCTCGCGCCGAGAGAGCGAGGGGGGGGCGTTCCTCCCACGAGCGCGTAGAGGACAGACTCAACGGCTAACTAACGGCCGGACGCACTTTCCGTTCAGCGCTTTTATTTATTTATTTATTTTGCTTATTTGACGTTAAAAGTCCAAATAAAGCCGGTGGGAGCGTCGCGTTTCATTAAAAGCTACACATGTGTGAAAACTTTTTTTTTTTTTTTTTTTTAACCGTTGTCCCACACGGTAACGCGACACTGCGTCGTGCCCCCAACAGGCGACGGTGCACCGGGGCTGATGTATTTATATCCCCCCCCCACCCACCCCCCGGTCACCGTGTGTGACGGTGTGGCCCCGTTTTCCGCGCTGCGCTCCGGCGGGAGGCCCCCCGAGCCTCTCCCGAGCGGTCACTTCGCTTACCTCTATCCATTTCTGCGCCTCCTGACAGGCGGGTTGCGGCTGGTTGGGCTCCGGCCGCTCCGCGTCGTCCCGCGGCGGGGCGTTCGGGACGTCTCGACCCGCTGCGGGGGTCGCCATGTCCGGGCAGGGCCGTTCAACGAGGACCGGAGAGTGCGTCGGACGGTGATGACACGGCGGCGGCGGTGGTGGTGGTGCTCCCCTCCCCGCTCCGTCAGCCCGTTATCCTCTCCCTCCTGGCGCTCCTACCGTCAACACGCCCGGCGGCTCGGTGCGTCTCGCCGGCCCCCTCGCTCTGTCTCCCGGTGCTGCAGAGCAGGAGCTTCCCCGCGACCCCGACGCTGCTGCAACACGAACCGGGCGCTAAAAATAAGGATTCTTGTGCTAGACGCCGAGCTGCGCGACGCTGCCGCCGCCGCCGCGCATTTTAGGAGACGTGAGCGCGCAGGCAGGAATCTATGCGGGGGAGGTCGAGAGAGATAGAAAGAGATAAGAGAGAGAGAGAGAGAGGGAGAGAGAGGGAGAAATGTGGGATTGCAGAAAATGTCCCGTTATTTCAGCTCCCGTCCGTCAGCTGGAAGTGGCTGTTTTGCTTCACGCTTCACCTGGGCCACACCTGGCTGTGAGCCTACATTTATCACCGGGACAGTAAATGAGCAGTGGTCCCTTTAAATCTTTTTAAAAATGTATCATAATATTACTAAGTCCAGTGACTTCAGACACTAAAAGGTCTGATATTTTCCAGCATTTTATTTGAAACTAACTATTCAATTATAATTTAAGGTCTGAATGGGGTTTGAAAGCCTTCTCCATATAATAGGGTTGAATAGCAGACAAAGCCAACTGCCCTGGGGCCCTCAGACCCTCAAGACCCCCAAAGACCCCCTGGCAGGTTCACTGTTTTTGTTAATTTGATAAATTGTAAATTAGTTTAGGAATATGCACCACAATAGTATAAAATAAACTGCATTTTTACTGTACTTGTACTGTGTCATCAAGGAGCCTTATAGTGTGAATATTTAGTTTTAATGCCTTAATATCATTTCAGTTGAAACTGCATTTCCTCGACTGGCCAAAGAATGGCATCAGTGATGTTGTAAATAATCAGTCCTGTGGATAACAGCTGCGTACACAGTTGGGTGTTGAGAAAGCTCCTGCCCTTTGGTATTGGATGCAAATGTGACCTTTTCAAACAGCAGGTCAAACCTTTACTTTCTGAGAACGTTACCAAATCACCTGGATGGAGAGGTAAAGCCCTCACCAGAACAAAAAGACACAACCAGAGGATACCAGTAGTGCCATATTTCCTCCCACAATGCCTTGATCTTTATCAAACCACAGCAACACAGAGAAAGGTTTGTGTCAGTATGATGAGTTGAGAGACCAGACAATCTATCGACATCTCTTCAGTCGTCCTCCTCCTGTTTCAGTCCTTTACAGCTGAACTGTAGCCAACACCAGACACAGTGAGCCTCAAGCTGTGAGGACCTTAGGACATTAACCACTTCATCACCTCATGTGACAAAAGTATGAATGGGTGTGGGCTCAAATGTAAACTGATGACTAGGGGAAGTCAAGAAAAGGATATGGATGACTGGGTTTTAAAGCAAGACCTAGAAAGGTTTAGGACTGCAACTGATATCGATTTATCTACCAAGTATTTTCTCAATTAAATGTTGAGTCTATGAAATGGAAAAAATAATAAAATTAAATTATCACTACAAATCAGGAGACACATAAGTTTAATGGTTGCTTTATTGAATTCTCACAGCTGCATCACCAGTAGAACTACAGCAACATAGTATTTGGAAAGTGCAGAAAAGTAAACAATTGGTGCACAGCCTAAACATACAGTACTATCAACCCTATCAACAACAACACAGAGAAGCATTTTATTTTGATAGTCCCTATTGTGTTTGGAAGTTTTGTACTTTCTGTTTTAAACTTGCACATTAATAGTGTATTTGACTATTTGAGCATTTGTGGATTGTTAACGGAAGAGTAATTCTCGAATAAAGTGCAAACAAAATTCCAGTTGTATTAATCCCTTTCTAAAAAAACATAGGTAAACTAAACAAAGAAAACTGTAATCCACCACTATCACTTTGCACTTTAAATTCAAACCTCTCTAAGAAAACCTCAGTTTTTTAGAGAAATGTCAAAGTGACACCCAAGAACACCACTCAAAAGGCTGTGTGCATGCTCCGAACAATGGTTAAATTATTCCTACGGATACATTTGGGCCGTTCTGAGGAATGTCAGATCCTTATAAACGCAACCACTCAGCAACTGAAGGCATTCAGAGAAACAGGCACACATTTCTCCATACAGGTTTTCTGCCTTTTCCTTCTAACTCTTCTTTATTGGCACAAAAGGTATTTAAGCATCAGTCTTTTGAGTTTGACACAGATGCACCAATGATTACAGACAAAAAAAAAAAAACATTGCAAAAAAGACAAATACACACATGCACGCAAGCAGTGGTGAGATCAGATGTTTTACAATTTTCACTGCTGAATGATTTCACATAAAAAGGTTTAGACCAGCTTGTATCAGTTGGTGTCAGCAGAACAAAAGGTTTTGAGGATGTCTTTGTGTGTACATGTGTTAAAGAATGCTTTGTTCTTGAGATGAGAGTACAGTATGTGGAAACAACATGTGCTTTATAGTGCATAGTGTCTGCAGATGTTTGTGTTCACAGGTTGTTATGGGTGCCTGTTGATTGTGTTTGCCATGTGAATGCTCCAGGACATTTTGGTTTACAATTTGAGTTGTGTGTGTGTGTGTGTGTGTGTGTGAATATCTAACTGTGACAAAGAGCCACCGCAGAGAAACGGACCTCGCCTTGCTCCCTTTCCATGAATCCACGGCACACTTTGGCTGCATCCTGGGCATGTATGAAAAGGAAAAAAAATGTTTTAGATGTGTTTGCTCTTATGTAACATTTTGATCCACTCCACTGTATATAAACTAGATATACTGCACTTGGAAAACTGAAATTTGCAATTTGTATCTACACTAAAAGGAAAGACTGTCCTAAAGTATTTTTAAGTACATTTTACTACTAATCTTTTTACGCTCCCCAATAGGGCTGGGCAATATCACTATCATTTTATTTAGCCAATATTGCCCATCCATACTCTCCAGTAGAATTGTGAATGCACATCTTCAACTTCAGTATTAATCTTTGTAGGTATCTCTAGTTTTACTTGAGGACTTGAGTAGTTCAAGATCCGATAAATCATCACAACATTTAATATTGCAATCTTATCACTAGTGCATGTGGAGCCCTCTTGTGGTAGTTTGACGTCACAACCTAAAAGGCACTGTGTTGACAGACATGACCCTCAATGACTTCTGCAGCACACAAGCAAAATGGGGCGAAAGCACTTTGTTTTTCCAGTTGTATCAGTCATATTCATCATGCTTTTCCAAGACATATTATTTATGTTATTTATCTAATATTAACAAACAGACCTGACTTACATGGCTAGAGAAGTAGCTGTTTACGAGTAAACTGGCAGCAAGCAACATTGCTTAAATTCCAACTATCCTCACATTAAGACTTTGTAGGTATTAATATTTAATTTGCATTAAACCATATTTCCAAGTGTTCTCTAAGGCTCCCACTTTTTTATGAATCCTACTGAAGATTTGAAAGTGTGCATTAGCCAAGTTTATTGATTGAATCAAGATACTCAGGAGCGGCCACTCCCTATTCCAGTTTGATACCATGACTCATCACAGACCATGTGCATAAAGGAACTTGCCTCATAATTATATTTCAACATATCCAGAGTTGAGACAAAATGTTGAAGAATGACTATAGTTTTACGTACCCCTATGAATGATTCATCTTTGGTAGGTCCGTGCTTCACTGCTCCATTCATTTTCCCATCTTAAAAACAAATAAGATGGTTAAGAATCCACAATGTGAAAACACATACAGGAATCTACATAATTAGTTCATATGCTTACCAAATTCATAGAGTTGTCCATTTACATTGACAAAGGCAATAAAGTGGAAGTTGACATTGTCGGCTTCTGGCTGTGAAAGTTGAGATATGAGGAATTAATATTCAGAGTAAATATTGTTCATCTGCTGCCTGAAAGGGGTATAAGACGTTAACTAAGAGTAGTTGATATTATGGTTAAGCATCTTACCCTACACTGGCCCTCCACTGCAACTTCATTATGAGCCTCACGGATTGCCTGGAGAAAAAAAATTCATAACATGTCAGTTTAATACTGCTAAAAGATCCTTCTACTATTTAAAATACACATGCAGAGATATTTCAGAATAGACAAACAAATCATATGTGTAATTAGCACAGGTCTGAGGTTTTAAAGACTTAGTAATGCATTCTTAATCTTTTGTAATAATCATTTTTATTGCAGCTGTCAAAGTGCCCCTAGGATTTCGCAGTGTCTGGCGCCCCCAAGTGGGTAAAATGAAAAACATGTGGGTTATACAACACCAATAGAAATTTTAGAAATTAGGTGTTTGCTTTAGGTTCAGTTCTGTTTTTTTTTTTTTTTTTTTTTTTAAAAACACACATTATTTTTTTGTTGATTAGTCATTAAATTTGTAGTAAGGGTTATTCAACATTTAATTTATAGCTATATTTTTATATAAGACAGTAACCATATACACAAACAATAAATACATAAATAGATATAACAAGGCAGATGACTCATTAACTGCCTCTGATCATTAGCTTGTTACCAATTAAATAACACTGATACCATCAAAAATACTTTAGCTTCTGCTGATCAGATTCAGCTGAATGTCCAGTCTTTTAAACTCCATTAACAGCTGAACATATAGCAGCTTCAACAGTGTGTTTATTTATCTTACCTGGTTATTCTCCAGATGTTTGGCACGTTCATCAGCAGACATGTTCGCAGTCTCATCTAGAAACTTCTTCAGGACAGAGTCACTATCTGAAAACACCGAAAGTTAACTGTAAATAAACATTCATTCAGTCATTTATTCACATTAGAATTTCCTAAATAACAACCTGCCACACAAAACAATGTAATAATAATGTATCGCTTATCATCATTGAGTAATAAAAATTAAAATAAATGGTAGTGCCATCCCTTTTAAAAAAAAGAGAGCTTAATTCATCAAATACTTTTGAACATACTGCTTCTTCTTAATCTGGAGAAATAACCCATGTATTTTATTAGGCAGTAAAATTAGGGGCTGCTCCATCAACAGTCTATGAAGCACTTTCTATGTTGGCCTAATTTTTCAACCCACTTGTGGGCCAATTCTTGCAGCCAAATGAGGCTGAATCTCTGGTTTATACATTTCTATAACACACCTGAATGTTAAGTTAATTGTGGAGACAAATTATTTATGTGTTGTGCCGCTGGATTTTACATCACAAATTAAAGAGTTTTTAATTTTTAGCTTTAACAAAGACTGGTGAAAGTTTGGCATTGATCCTACACCGAAAAAAACTAACTAAAGCTACATTAACAGTAACGTATGGGTAAGAATTTGAGTTATGAAAGCTAAGTATCTCTGCACTGTGAAAAGTGACTGCTGAGTCATTATTACTGACCAACAGCGGTATGCCCGTTTTATTTTATCTGTATTGTATTGAACCTCTATGGCACCAGTGCTGATTTGACCTGCACTCACCAAATGTCTGTTTGCTTTTGTTGTTCGCCACAGCGTGCAGCAGGGCGATGGTGCCACAGGAATTGTCTGCTGTCTGCTTCAGGAAATAAAGCTCAGTGCCTTCTACAACCTTGTCTGCCTGCTGCTGTCTGAAAGACTCATGCTGCGCCACACACACACACACACACACACACACACACACACACACACACAGAGAGCATTGTCATTGTCATCGACCCATGAGAACGCAGGGTGCAACCAATTATGCTACTTAAAATGTGCGCACGGTTTGAGGTCACAATTGAAAATCAACGGACAATAAAATATTACTTATATTATCTATTACGTGTGTCATTTATAAAGCAAAAACACTAAAAATGCTTTACTTACAGCTTCCAGTGTAAGGATTTCTATTATACACATTATCGCTGAAAATGTAATATTTGGGGGTTTTGTACTGCCAAAAACACATAATCTTGAACTTCTGAATTTTGGTAGACCAATTCATCTGAAAATATTCAATAATTAAACTACATAATAATTACACTTCATATTAGGAGAAAAAGGAAATCATCTGAATCATCCCTTGCTACCATCCCAGTCTCACCCACGTTACAGCTTTGTCTCCCTCTCCATCCATGCCCTCCCTGCACCTCAGTCTCACCCCACCCCAGACAGCCTGCATCCGTGGCTCACCCCACCCTCACCCCTTCCAGGAAGTAGTCCCCCCCACCCTCCTCCATTATTACCTGTTGTGTCAGCGGGAAGAGCAGCATCAAGGCACAGCATGGTTTCGGGACGGAGGAGAGCTGCTCAGCCTCCAGCCCCACCACGTCAACAAAGCGCCAGCTCTCACCCACGCCCAGCTTGCTCATCATCTGAAACACACAGACACAAATGAACGAGAGGCGACCGGCTGAAACGGATGTGAAGCCGCCGAGGTTTCCAGAGGCGACGTATACACATGATCCCCCTGTGGTGGTGCTCAAAGATGCTGCGTTGTGCTGGTCCCAGTCGGACCACACCCTTTAGCCTAGACACCGGGGATGATGCTGCCGACATAAACGCGTCTCCTCTGTGTTGTCGCATCTCCTTTTGATATTACATACCACTTTTTTTTACCCCTTTTTTTTTTTTTTTTTTACCCATACATTTGGCAATACCACCACGACCTGTGTGTTGTCGTAACTGCCCTCGTTGCCGGCCGGCTGCCGTTAAACTCACCTGACAGTTGAATCAAACAGTTACCTACGTGTCGCCATTGCTCTGGAGTCTAACGTTTGCTACTCACCATGTTCAGCATCTGAAACGACACAAGCACAGACGACAGGTGAGTGCGTCGGAGTCTGTGACAAGCGTCGCGGTGTTAGAAAGTTGAGGGGAAAAAAATAAACAACACCCTCACCTCGGGGTTGATTTCCATCGGGGTCCACTCCATTTTTGCAATGTTTCGGCTTCACTCCGCAAGTCTGACGGGACCTCGCTCCGGTCGGTTGCTGCAGCTGACGGTTGAAGTTACGGAGCGCACACGGTATTTATACCGCCGGTCGTACCACTTACCGGCAGACGGGGGGGGGTGGGCTCAGATCAAATGTCCGGTGGTGTACACATTTAACCGGCCTTCTGAGAAACATCACAGTTAATTCAGCGCTATATTTCACTGGCTACACGTTGAGCTATGTAGTGACATTCTAGAAAAGATATATCCTCATAAAAGATAATAATAGATGTGTTAAATAACACCGCTAAACGTGGGATAACTCTGGTCAAAACACGTTCTTTCTAGAAAGAAAGGTGTGACGTAGTAATCACTGCCGATCATCGATGGTTCTGCCTGATGGGTTGAATGGTGGACTTGTTAATACTTGTTGATCAGTCAGGGCAATAATGGCACTTCTTTTTCTCTGGAACTTTCTGTTGATGAAGTTCAGTTTTGTCAGTGGTGTGTTTGTTGTTGTTGTTGTTAGTTGGCCCACAGGTATTCTTGTTTATTCCATTGCAAATTGCTGTTGCTGGGGATGTAAGGCACTCTGCACCAGATTTTCATATGTTGTTCATATATGTATTTTTTATATAATCCAATGTAAAGAAAAGACTATTACTTTTATTCTCATATAAAGCACTTGCAGGAACACTCTGAGAAATGTGCCTGCGTTGGAGTGTGTATGTATAATAATAAAAGATAGAACATGGGGACATGTTTCTGTGCAAAAATGTCCTTATATTTTTGGCTTTTACCATATAAGGCAATTGGATATTTTTTGAGGTTGCTTTTTGTCTTTTTTAGAATCATAACCAATTGCTTCAGAAAGACAATATGGAGCTCAATAGCATGCAGTAGTTTAAGTCGACCTTTTATTTTATCCCTATGGGTGTGTACTGGGTTTTCAAATACACAAATATGGTGTCAGTGTTTCGTAACAGTTTGAGAGAAAAGTAAAAGAGAGATTTTAGGTCTTATCAACTGCTGTATCGTCAGAGAGAAAAAACTGCAGGCATTAGAGCTTTTTCTTACAACTTGTTCTGTTTCTGCAATAATCCCAGGGTTGCCCACTATCTTTAAAGATGTATGTGACTTTCTTGTAGATTAACCTTACTTCTTTTTTTTTTTCACCAGTGCTAGAGTTGTCTCCTACAGGATAAGTCATTTAACCCAAGACCCTTCAGAACTGCCTCTCCTGATCTATGGTGTTCTACATGTAAGGTTATCATGCATGTGTTTCTCAATCCACCTTGATCTGCAAGAACAAGGTAATGTTTGGCATGAACATGTCTGAAGTGTAACTGACTGCAGTTGCCAAATAAGACCACAGTTAAGGGTGCCGCTATGCTGGTAAATAGCAATATACTGTCTCCATAGAGCAGTTGTGAATTCCATGCATATACACTTTGGTAATCTGTAGGTTTGCACAAGTTGCATGAATTTGAGTGACCCTTCACTGTAACTACAGCTACAGACTGGTTAGTTGGTACCTTTTCTGTTTTCTGTTGTCCCAGTTTTTGTGCACCTGTTTGTTCATGTTGGTGTATGAGCACCTGTCAGTTTACGCACCTGACTGTTCATGTTGGTACATGTCCGTGTCAAGGGGAATAAGAGTGAGTAATAAATGCTCTGTGCTCTCTTGTCTTTTTGTTTTAGCTTTTGGCTATGTTGCTCACCACTCTTACTTCCTCCTGGTGGCACTGTAACCTATCTGCACTTGCTTTCACTAGTATGATGATTCTAATGTCAACAGTGATGATGGTGACTGAACTGGCTTTAATAAATTCTATTCTACACGTTTCATTTAGTTATTTTGTTATTCTTTGTTTTCTTATACTGAGCACACATTGCATGACCTCCCCCAGAAGAGGGCACCCTCTTCAGCAAGCATGTTTTATTCATGCAGGGTTGACTTTGGAAATATGTTTTAATCAGAAGTGAAGATGGACGATCCCAAAAGGTATTGATTATACATACCTGCAGGGTGAAGTCAGTGGCTGTGTGTGTGGCGTGTGTGGGGGCAAGAGAGAAAGAGAGCGATTGCCTGTGGGTTGAGGGGTTCATAGGTCAGAGTAATATTGGTAGCTGGTGATTTATTCAATGTGTCCATCTGTCTGTCTGAGTGTTGAGTTATTGAGTATTTGTGGATGGCTGAAAAAGGGACAAGCCATAGTGAGGCAGTGGTCTTCAGAAAATTCAGTAGAAGAAGATGAGAGAGGCGAGAACTCCCCTTATTTTGTTTCTTGTTTTCTCTGATTACATTGCGGATGTGGATTAAGCAGTCAGAGGATAGAGGACACTGATGCTCATCAGCTCACACGATATTCAGCTGCACATCGGAGACAAAATTACTATTATACTTGTGATCAAGACCTTTGCTTTTAAATCTGTTTCACTGGGAAGAAACTTGATTGCAGTCATCATTCTTTCCTGCAACAGAAAGTTTTTGAACAGCAGGTGAAAAACAGCAGTGTGGTGATCGTGGTCCTCAGAAGATAAAAAAAAGGAAATTTTCTGTTGTGGACAACGGAACAAAATTCACTTCCGTGGAGTTCACTTATCCTCTCCCAGATGTCAAAAAGGAACTAGAAGAATCTATTTTTGACCTTTGACTCCTGTCTCCCGTGCACACCAGCATGCCCATCCCGGCACAATTTGTGGTGGTAAATGGTGTACCTCCTTTACAAGCAGGTTGGGGATGGAGCATGGCGTTGTACTTTTGTCTCTTTGTCTCACTCAGCGGACTGTTAGCTCTGTTTCTCTGGTTCTTATTTCAACAATCACAACACTACAGAAACAGAAAGTGACAATGAACTCTGACCGACCTGCTATCTCAAAACAGACAGTCTGCATGTGGGTGTGCTTAGATGCCTGTGAATGTGTGTGTTTCGTGTTTTGATCACATGTACTGCCATGTAAATGTCTGACTAATGTTATTATCTTATGTTATAAACTTAAGATTAACAGTTACCCCTTGAGTTGATTTCATTTTTAAAGCTATATGAAGTATATTAAGATCAGAAAATGTATTGATTTGGTAAAAAAAAAAAAAAAAAGAAGAAGAAAAAAAAAGCTTTTTCAGGAGCTTTCAACTGCACCTCACAATCTTCACCACCAGATGGAGATAGCTCAGTTGTCGTCACATAACCTAAGTGTGGAATTGTGATCACCTGATATGAAAACCATGAGATGCAATTGATAGCTCTGGGGGAAAAGCTAGTAATCAGGGCCAGTGGTGACGTAAAGGTTAGAGAACTGGGGCTGTAACCAGAAAGTTGCTGGTTTGAGACCGGTGTGGGGAAGTGAAAGGGAGCTGTTTGCCACTCCCTCATCACTGCCACTGTAATGCCCTTGAGCAATGTATTTAACCCCCAACGGCCCCAGTGGTGCTGCTCAGTTCTGGCAAGTGTGAATGCATGTAACTCCCTTGAATAAATACATGTTTAAAGATTTTATTTTAAAGAAGACATTTATTTTTGTTAAACTTCTGTTATCAAGGTCAAAAATGAACTTTCATACTCAAAATGATGTTTTATTTATTGCTGTCAGTATAAACGTTAACAACATTATTAAAACATTAAAAACTTTGAGTGATTTTTGTCATCAGAATACAACTCAACTTTATTTATATATCAACCTTTCATACAAAATAAAAAATAAAAGTAAAAATCAAAATCGAAACGAGTTAGAAATTAAAAACAAGGAAGAAATGAGAATTAATAACAATAAAACATCAATAAATACATTTTGCAAGACTGAATGAACTTAAAAACTAAGGATAAAACATTACTGCAAATCAAAATTAAAAGCCAGATTAAAAAGATATGACTTTATTTCCCTTTTAAAAATACAGCTAGAGCTTGCCAATCTAATGTCGAAAGGCAGTGAGTTACGCAATTTAGAGGCATAAAGATAGAAGGTACGTTTATGGGACACATAGGGAACATTTAAAAGAAAAGCAGTGGAGGATCTTCGTGATCTGGCTGGAACATGGACATAGGAGGGAAAACGGTCTTTTAAAGCTTTATAAACCATTAGAATAACTTTAAAATCCTTTTCTTTGCTTTAGTTCAAACTCTGGCTGCAGCATTCTGAACTAGCTGTACATTTCTTATAGACTTTTTGGGTAATCCAGTAAAAAGGGAATTACAGTGGTCTAAACGGTTAGTAATAAAAGTGTGAGGTTGTGGTTTATTGTGTGGTTTATGATGTAGGTTATTAACACTAATACCCACATTTTTTCAGTCTCTCCTTATCTCTCTCTCTATGTTAAGTCTCTTTGTTAGAACTGATCTGTAGCGCTCAGTTCAGTTTACTTAGTAATTTATTGACATGGCATGAAGATTCCACACATGCCAAAGCCACCAGAATGAATGGCAGAAACTATTCTAATCAAATCCATAAGGTCCACAGTTCACAGAATAATTCAGTTCATTGGACCCATGTTGTAATAAATCAGTGTTGGTGTTAGTTTTGAGTTCTCGTCTGATTATATGACTGTTTTCTGTCTGCTGAGTCTATAAATAATTAAGCATTATTATCTCTAGTATGATCTTTGTATATAGTCTTTAACTTGTGGGTGTGAGTGCAGTGTAAACCGACCTTCCTGCTATCTGTCAGCTCACTGTGAGCTCAGTGGTCTGCTGTAAACTGACCATAAAGCTGTACTGATCAATATTTGAGTGTTAACAATGGAGCGACTGTGATGTGACAGGGGTTCACTCTTATCGACAAAACCACAGATATGATCACTCAACTTCGCAGTTCCTTTTTTTTTTGTTCCGTGGAGTGTTTTATCACCCTTCAGCTGATTGTTCTGGTTTTGTGGCCTTCAGCTTTTTCTCAAGGCTCACATCAACCTCTTTTCCAGCCAAAAAGCTGTGAGATAGCCACTGTATTTCACCTGCCCACCACTAAACAACAGAAAGCAACTATAGTTGGTGGACATAGTGGAGCTTTCAGCATCTTAAGATCCAGGTGGAGACCAAAACAGACAAAGTATGGGACTTGAGATTTGTCAGAAGGCCAGAAACAAACAAATGCTATTGTAGCTCCGTGTCTGCTGGATGTGTAAATAGGCAACAAGCTTGTGTTTGTCTTTTTTAGATCAATATTGTGTTGTCAGCTTGTTCTGCTACTCCCGAATGGCAAACAATCCATCAGTAAAGCTCTAACTCATCCGAAGGTGCACTTAATAAAGAAAGAAAGAAGGAATATTTGAAATACTCCTGTTTGGTAGCTTATATAGAATAGATTTTACATTGCAATGTAAACCCCTCCTCCTTCATTATGAAATAAAGATGGAAACAAACGCTCTCTCTTTTTTACTGACTCAATGTTTGGAGCAGCAGCAGCCTCGGGACACCATGAACGACATTTCCCAGAGTGCTTCAGGAGGAGGGCTGCGCCAGAGTGCGTGTGCACCGGGGTGTGGCACACGCACCGCGGAGAGTATTTCCGAGTGGGTGTCGTCCGTCGGTTCCTCCTTCGCCTCCTCTCCTCTCCTCTCCTCTGTCTCTGCCGGGTCTCCGTCCTGCCTCACAGCTGCAGCTCAGCGGTAAGTCTCTCTGGGGTTTTTTTCGGGTTCAACTTCCAGCCTGAAGTTCAGCAGCTTCGGCCAGGTGAGGGGGGGGAGACAGGGACAGCCGGGGGTCCACCTGTGGACAAAAAGCGAGGGACACGTCCGTGTCCACGGAGGGCTGGCGGCGACCCTGCACCGCTCCAGAGAGCAGACACGGAACCAGACGGAGCACAAGTCGGGTGCAGATGTTTGAGGTGAAGGACACATCTGGAGCTTGACTTTGTTTTTTTCTTTCTCCAGCAGAACAACTTCTTACCGCCGAATAAACCTCCCAAGACTGTCAAAATGGTGAGTCCTTTTTTTATTTTTCACAGTTTCTTCAGCCGGCAACCTGAAGAAACACGGCAAGTTTTGTATTAAGCGGATGACTAAGATCCTAATTATTGGAAAGGTCTGGCAAAAATCCGTTATTTATGCAAATGTGTGACTCACGGTGGTTTTTACCCTCTGAACTACTAGACAACGCCCACTTTTTTCCACATTATATAATGCTCCGATTTGATTTACATGTCGGCTGGACTTCAGGAAATGTGAATGTTTGTTTATTCACTGTCGACAAAACTTTCAGTTTACATGAAACAACAAAAAGCCTGTCATCTTCTTTTAATCTGTTTAAGATAAAGTATCTGACAGCCATTTATATACAGTTCAATAACTAACTTGTTGTTATAAAAAGTGCATTTTAACAGATATTTTCAAATTGACACTTTCACTAATGAAACTTGCCAGTTTATAAAGTTTTAATGGTGTGTGTGTGTTAAGTGCGAATGCTTGTGGGACTGAAAAACTGGTTTCATTTGGGGAAGTTGGGCGTATGACTCATATGGGCTCTTTTCCATCTGGGTGGGTCTCCCTGTCTCTCCACCTCTCTCTATGTTTAATACACCCATTTCCACGTCTAGTCTGGGGTTTAAAGCCGCCCTCCCTCTCTTAAAGGGGATTCAGTTCTCTTCCTCTTTGTCAGGGTGAAGTTACGTTACCATAAAAGAATGTGATTATGTTTATGATAATCAAAGTCTGGGGTTATTAACCGGGCCTCTCTTTGGTATAAACTGCTTGCGAAAGTCAGTTTTAATGGGTCTTTCTTGCACAAGATATAAGGATGAGACAAAATCTTTCTCATTGTCAGCACATGCAGTGGAAAGGCCAAAACTAAGTATTAAGTATTAGGAAGTGTCTGTGTAGCCAAACACTGATATACTGTGGTCCTCCTGGCCATAGACCTCAATTGTTATCCAGAAATATTAAAAACACATCAATGAGCCACACCTTTACACTGGATGGCACTGTGGTTTATTATGAGTCAATGCCCCGTACAGTACACCTTCTTTGAGCTGTAAATACACACTTGCACATTGTGTTTGTATTAATCTGCGGCTGAAAAATTTCCCCAACAAATGTTTAAGTAACATTTGCTAAAAACTACAGTACCCTGCTGTTTACAGATTCGAGTCTTAGGAAAGAAAGTCAGTTGGAAAGAATGGGCTTTGGGCCAGCGCTGAGAAATACTGAGGTCATAAGACTAAGCAGCATCCCCACCCCAAGAACATATGAATATATGTAATAAATGTTTGAATCTGGACGTTTTAATGTAACATACTCTCTTTTGAATAATAACTTGTGTTTCATGTGGTTTTTCAAAATTCAGAATCTACAAAAATGCAAATAATGTTAATTTCAAAAGTTTAACAACTATACATAGGATGTCTCCAATTTTCACTGAAAGGTCTATTATCAGTATATGTATTTATTTATTTTCTTGGCCTGAAAATAGTGAAAATTAAGAACACTTAAAAAATGCAAACTGCACTTTGAATTAGGGTTAGGGTTATAAAGTACAGAAGACAAGACCTTTGGGTCCTCAAAAGTAGCTGTAATCTTGCTTGTAGTGCCACAAACATGGTGGGGAAGTCAGAAAGTGTTGAGAGATGATGACATATTGTATGGGATTATGGGATTTGTTGACAACAAGAAATACATAGAATAACTCCAGCCTTGTTCTTCAATCTGTGAAAGCATAATATTCACATGTGAGCTCAACAATATAGACAATAATAGCACAGTTAGCAGGAAAAAGCAGTATTTGACAATATGATAAGGGACTTCCCTTAATAAAAGCAAGACTACATGGATTGTGTACAGTGTCCATGGCAACCATAGTCCATAAGTGTAGGAGGGAATAGGAGAGATAAGAGCTGTTTGGTGTCACTGTCTGTGCTTTAAACCAGAGATACCAGCTGTGCCAGCCTCTGTTTGCATACGGCAAGTCAACATACCTCCATCAGAAGCCTCTAACCTCAGGTCATGTCTGAACTTGCTCCTTAGGACACGAGTTAACACTCGCTATAGGATTTAAACCTGTGTGAATTTACTGCATTGTGTTGCTGTTTAAATATCTCCTTGTTCCGCTGTTTGTCCGAGCAGTCATCTGCACGTTGATTAGATTTCTTTTAGCTTGTGGTGCTGAGTGTGTTTATGAGAACGGAGAGCTCGTGGACATTTTGGCGTTCCTTCCTGCAGAAAAAGACAAAATCCTGGTTGTTAACAGCAACTTGTTATTTGGACATCCCACTTTTTTTTTTTTTTCTCCCAGATTTTCAAGGTTAGAATTCCAGAGACATTCCCGTGGTTTTCCTCTCTAAACATCCCTCCCCTGAAATAAGAAGCGACCACTTGGCTGTTTTATTGTTAATGTGTGCAGTTTCAGGGAGTGTCTGGAACGAGTGAATCATTGTTACAGATATAAGCTTTTTTTAACTAAAATCAATCTTAAAGTTAATATTTTTCCAGCCTTATCGCATACTCATTGTCCTCAATATGGATCCGTCTGCTGCTCTGAAATACTTTTTCCACATTCAGAGAAATTATTAGCCTGATAATTACAATGAAGTGTCATTTCATTGCAGTTCATCCATCGTACATGAATCGCAGAACAAATCTGACATGTAGACAATTCAAAGCTAATCAAATGATGTGGGATCATGCTGGTTATGACTAAGTGATTTGATGCGAAAGCTTGTGTGCACATATGCATGTATTTCATGGAGCTGTAAGTCTGTAAGTCATTAAGTTCATTAAGTGCATCAGAAAGGGGGAAAGTCTTGATGAGTGTATGCACATAACAAAATCTGAGAGACAGTCTTTTATATGTACTGTATGTAAGCATGAATGTAGAGATTGATTAGGTATATTCTGTAAAAGTCCCATGACAAATAATCAGCATTATGTATTATGGGTTTATGCAACATTTTGTACTGTTTTATCTGTATATTGCAGTTGGAAGAACCTTTGATTGTATTTAGACATACGGGATGTCCAGAATTTGGGAGTAGTAAGTATCGGCTACCCTGCAAAGCGGAATTATTACAAAAAAAGACATAAAACTTGGAAGATCTACACCAAAATAATCCTCTTCTGTTCATTTCTTCCATTCTTGCAGGCCAGCAGAGGAACAGTGAAAGCCAGTGGAAACTTCAATGCCAGCGCTGATGCTGAGGTCCTGTACAAGGCCATGAAAGGGCTGGGTAAGACGCTTGTGTGTATGCACTTCTGCTGTCAGCACAGTGTCATCTGATACGTTGAAGGCGTGTCAGTCAGTAGTACAACAGCAAAAGACCAATGAGAGAGCGTTTTTTTGTGTGTTCCTCTCTGAACAATAACTGTAGTAGTCCCTGCTGTCTGTGCAGAGCTCCACCCAGACAGCAGTGAGTCATAAACGCACGAGCGGAGATGAAACTTGAGTCGCTGTGAGCAAACACATCTGCTGACCTCGACTGAAGGCTGTAGTTATGTGGGTGAAATAATTGTAATCAAGAGTCCACCTAGACAGAGCGTGCTCATTGTTATTTAAAATGTGTACCTTGTGAGAATAGTTATAAACATACACTTGCTGCTTGGCTGAGTAACCATGGTGCTTGTTGCCGTAGGGACCGATGAGGAGGCGATCTTGAATCTGTTGACGGCTCGCAACAACGCTCAGAGGCAGGAGATTAAGGCCGCCTACAAAACTCTGTTTGGAAAGGTTGGACTTCCTTAACAGTTGTTAAACCACATGACCACATGCTCCTTATCTGACACGATCTTCCAGTAATGAAAGCAACACCAAACTGGACCCCTAACTGCACGAACACTGTTTTTTATGTTTACAGTTGTTTTATTTTTGCAAATAAACACTTGTTGCCTTTCTTGGCAACAGTTATATGAGAAGATTCATATTTATAATACAGACAGGTACAGAAGGTAGTATCAATCTTCTCATCTATCTCTTGGCACGGAAGCAAGTAAACCATGTTTCCCAAAAAGTTGAAGTATTCCTTTAACACAAGCGTAGCAGAAAACTTTGTGCCTCCACTGCACAGGCAATAATTACCTTCCAACATAATTCGTAGCAGCTTATTTATCAATTTGAGCTGAATAGGGGACTCTAGCCACCAACTGATACTATTCACAATAATTGGACAGTCTCTCCGCAAATGGCCATGCTTGTCGGTTTGTCAGACTCCATAAATCCATTGCCGGAAAGTTGGTTACAGAAGCTGTTAGACGATCCGACAAGCTCCTTATTGGAAGCATACTGAGGCCTTTAAACCCGATGACCACGCGAAGCATCAAAGCTTGACACAGTCAAACTATTATAGGCAGTACAGTACAAATCATCAGTAGAAAATCCATATACACAACTGTAATAATCCAGCCACACAGTGCAGTCACACACAGGATTTATGTTGAATTAATTAAAGATCATAATGTACCTTCATGACAGGATCTGGTAGATGACCTGAAGGGAGAGCTGGGTGGCAAATTTGAGACCCTGATCGTGGGTCTGATGACTCCACCCATCGCTTATGATGTGACATCCCTCCGCAACGCCATCAAGGTAGGTGCTGCTGTTGCCAGATACGAGATCAATAAAAACAGAAGATGGAGAGTTTCTGAATAGACACTTACATTTTAGCAACTGGAAACTCAAATGTCATTTCCCTCTTTGACGTGTAGGGGGCAGGAACAGATGAGAAGGTCCTGGTGGAGATCCTCGCCTCCAGGACTCCTCAGCAGGTGAAGGAGATCGTCGCTGCTTATAGAAAAGGTAACACACATGCTTCCAACTTGTTCTACATATTAACCAATCATAGACAGGAGTTGTTATTAGTCTTTATTAGTAACTTTAAAAACATATTTACAAATAGTTGTTATTTGTATGAATGGCTTCAACAAGTAGTGATTTAGAACAGCAAATAAACTGAGACTGCAGATGCTTTAACCCTTTGGAGTAACACCGATCCTGTTTTATTTATAGTAACATAACTTTATTTAAATATCATGTAGTGACAGACTGAGAAAACCGGCTGAAAGCTCTGAGGTTTAATTAGTGTCTGTACACCATAAAAGATTATTTATAATTTCAGTGGCATACGTACAGTAGACTTTCAATAGAAAGGCACAAAGACAAGTTAGCATAAAAGCACTTTAAATGTAAATGGACCGTATTATTGTGTTATTAGTTACATTTTTCTGCTGTATTCATGTGTTAAATAGTGAAACAATATTTTGCAACCTTGAACTGTTCTATAACAATATTTTTACTGATAATTTGTACACTTTTATAGGCACTTGTTTCATTTTTCTTGTATTTTGGGTTCCTGGTAACTGTATACTTAAAATTGACAAAATAAGAAGTCAGACTTACAGCTGAGTTTGTGCCGAGATGGATGGATAATATAAAAGGTGCTAAACAAAGACAAAAAGGAATGCAAATGAAGTTGGCTGCACCGCATCATCGATGGCTGTGATGTCTTGTTATCTTGATCAGTTTGTAATAAAGCGTAGACAGAAGGAGCAGGAGACAGAAGAATATGCAAACTCAGCTGATGTTAGTGTAGATAAATGGTTAAAAGTGTGTAACACCATCCGTGCATAGTGCTTATCAAGTAGGCATGCAACGGTAACGGTAGAGTCACAAGTTTGTTACTCATCAGAGTTGGAAAACTGATTTGTGACTCACACATAGTAATGATTAACCGGGATGCCGACCAAAAAGCAGAAGTGAAGTAGTTTCCTCTATGAAGTGATGTTTGTTTCTCATAGCTGCCCCTGTTTGTGTTGGTCAGTATTAAATATAATTTCTGTATTAATAATCCGTAATCCGTTTGTCGAAAGTTAATCTGACGGACAGATGCTTCCAATTTAATTGCTTTAGATTATTAAAGTGGGACAAAAAATGTGTGTTTTGTGTGTTGCTCAGAGTATGATGACGACCTGGAGGAGGACATAGCTGGTGACACCTCAGGTCACTTCAAGAGACTTCTGGTTATTCTGCTGCAGGTAAATCTCCTCTATCCTCCTCTCCTCTCCTGTTCCCTTGTGTCCTCTCCTCTCCTCTATCTTCCTTACCTCTCCTCTCCTCCATTCTCCTCTATCCTTGTGTCCTCTCCTCTCATCTCCTCTCCTCTCTTCTCCTCACCTCACTTCACCTCACCTCACTTCTCCTGTCTTGTATCCTTGTGTCCTCTCCTGTCCTTTACTGTCCTCTTCTCTCTTCTATCCTTGTCTTCTCTCGTCTCCTTCTGTCCTATCCTCTCCTCTCCTCTATAATCGAAATGTTTTTTTCTCTTCTCAGGCGAACAGGCAGAAGGGGATCCAGGAGGGAAACATCGAGAGTGACGTTCAGGTGAGTCAGTTGTTCATCGCTGGTGAGGAAATATGTTTTCACCATCAATGGTGTCTTTGTCGTTGTGTCCCAGTGTGTGACTGTCACATGTGTTTGTGGATAGCATCTACAAACTGGGCTTTGAAGCCTGTTTGTGTATGTGTGCGTTCTGGAGGTCGGGGTGGCAGCTAATCTGTAACGATGTTATGACGCCCTCTAGTGGAGGGAGCAAGTACGATTTTTTGGTTGAATTTAAAGGAAATTAAGAAAGCAGAAAAATACTGTGAAGGGATATGGTATGGGTAAACTATTTTCCTCTAATGTATTCTGATCTCTGATAGCCTCTGTATAAACATGATCCATCTCCAGTACTGAGGAGACTTTCTGTGACTTGTACAGTGTCAGTTTCAATCAATAGTATTGCTGATAAATAACTCTCTGACCTTTTACGTAACCACAAAGTCTAGTTAGGCTCTGAAAGAGCTGAATCTGTTCGTCTCTTTCCTCTTCAGCACATGTTAAGTTCAGTAAGAGAAGACAATCCAAAGTAAGGAAGTGTGGTGATATGAGGCAATCCACATTTGTCTGCTGTCAGAGATTTTGTAATAAATCCCGTGCTAACTTTCCCTTAAATATCTTTGGATGAATTACACCAGTTTTTCACAATCTGGGAGTCTAAACACCAAAAAACTGGGACCAGTTCCACCAAAGACCATACTATATTCAAGACAAGACTATATTAATCCGTTGTTGGCAAAGCAGTAAATCGTTGTGGGACTGCTTCATGGCAATATTGGATTTTGTTTGATTTTTGCATCAACAACTTGATTTGTCAGGTATTTTATTTGCTGCTTTAGCCAGACACATGTAAAACGGGTGGAGTGCCCCTTTTTAAGACTGTAGTTTGTTTGCTTTTCTGGTTTTGAGGGATAAAAAATGTGTGATGTTTGACCATTTGTGCCTGTGCTCACAGACCCTCTTCAAGGCAGGAGAGCAGAAGTTTGGCACTGATGAACAATCATTTGTCACCATCCTGGGAAACCGCAGTGCAGAACATCTCAGGAAAGGTTCGTCTGTAATTGAGCCTCTGTAACTGTTTTGCAGTGTAATTTAATAGCCAGACTCATTCTGAACTTGTGCGTTTCAGTATTTGATGCTTACATGAAGTTGTCTGGATACGAGATGGAGGAGACCATCAAGAGGGAAACATCTGGAAGCCTGAAGGATCTGCTTCTCGCCGTGGGTAAGAAGCTACACAACTCCCCGCTGCAGACGGGTTCTGTTGTCAGGTTCTCGAGAGTTGGTGACTTTCACTGACTCATAATGACACATTTTCAATCATTACCTGTCTTTTGTTTTTCTTTTAAAGTGAAGTGCGCCAGGAGCGTTCCAGCCTATTTTGCTGAGACTCTGTACTATTCAATGAAGGTAAGACGACAAAGATATCTGAAAGCAGGAAGCCAACCAAGTATAATCAATGCTATGTTTAACCTCTGTAAAGTCAGTTGTAGTAACACTTTATAATGCCAGCAAAATGCAAAATCCATTGCTGCTAAAAAAAAGTGCTCTAATCTACAACATCATTGGGGCTTTTAATTTAAACTTAAAATAACTGTGAGTTGTTCTGCATCAGAAACAGGGAAATGTTTGGACAAACTAATTTAGTACAACTCACAAGCTCCTCAAGTGCCTCTGATGTTGTCTGTTGTCAATCCATGTGCTCATTTTATTCTAATCTAAAACAGATTGTCATTTAAATGAATCAAGCCAGTTAGTTGTTTGGAAACTTAAAGATTCTTGATATTTCTTCTTGAGGAAAGACTGTATTGTTGTTTTTCTCAAATTTGTTGCATTTATGATCTTGGTCTCGTGAAACCACTAAAAACTTGATTTAATGTTGCAAATTGTTAATGTTACTTTCTGTTTGTTATCAGTAAATCCTTAAAATAGATTTAAATAAAAGTCCATTCAGAAACAGACAGATTCAGAAATGTTCCCTTTTTTTAAATGTTTTTTTGGGGCATCTTATTGGATATATTTATTAATTGGATAGAGATTGTAGAGAGATGACAGGAGATGAGGGTGAGAGATGCAACAAAGGTCCCTGGTTGGATTCGAACTGGACCGAAATCTGCAGCCCCTCTTGGCTTAAAAGAGCTTTATAGCGAGTTTCCGCTCTAATGATTCCTCTCAGATGATTGATATACATTTATGTGGCAAACATCAACATATTATGTGCATGTGTTTGTTGCAGGGTGCAGGAACTGATGATAACACCCTGATCAGAGTGATGGTGACTCGCAGTGAGGTGGACCTGTTGGACATCAGAACTGAGTTCAGGAGGTTGTTCGCCTGCTCTCTGTTTTCCATGATCAAGGTACACACACACGAATAAACAAATACACTACACACAAATACACACACGTATAAACAAAGTTGCCATACACCTATGAAGCTTTTTTCTAAAATTGTCCGTGTGTTACAGGGAGATACCGGCGGTGACTACCGAAAGGCTTTACTGTTGCTCTGTGGTGGAGATGATGCGTAACCATGGAAACAAGAAATACAACAGGAACCACGCCTGAAGTGCCTCTTTTTATAAAACTCACGTGTGTGAGAGGGACGGCCCCCATCAGGTCTTTTAAACTATGATACCAAATAATGTCTTTGAAAGGTAGCTAACATTTTGTTTCATGTCCACATTAATGCAGCTTTTGGTCGACTAATATTTTCAATATGACTAGTATTAAATATTTCATTTGTAATGGTAAAAGTATCAGACTACAATTGTTTGGTTTGCACTTTGTATGGCAGAAACAATATATGCAATAATAAACATTCAGCTGATGAAGTACAATTTGAAATGTTTACGACTCTGGCTCTTTTTCAGTACCAATCCTGTCCTGCAGTACTCGTGTACCAGTACCTTCCCAGTATCTGTTGAACATGCACTGGCCTCTCATAGCCACTAGAGGGAGATAGAGCAGCTTTCACGGTGATAAGTTGTAGTGTGAAAGAACATTTATTTACTCAGGAGCCACCTCTGTACTTCTCCTACACATTTAATATATTGCACTTTTTATTCCAATACATTTATTTGAAAGCTTCAGTAGCTACTTACTTTGCAAAGTAATACTTTAAATAAAAAACATGATCAGTTTATAAAATGTGAAGCATTATAACAGATTAAACTTCCCAAGTACAAAAAAAATCAATGCACAATAGTCAAATACATTGTACATTAATGCATTAATTGTAATAATTCAATAATATAATGCATAAAAGTATTCAAAATTCTCCATAAAGAATACTTTTGCATTTCCTAAATGATTATCTTCAATTACCATTTTACTGAATACCTATATAAGTACAGTACTTGAGCAAATGTACTTAGTTATTTTCCATCACTGTGTGTCAGTTATGTCAAAGTCCTGATAGTATGATGTGTGTAAAAGCCATTAACAACTGATTTTGTGCTTTCACAAACCAGCTTTTTTCTCTCTAAATGATCAGTTCACCAAAATTACATCTCCACTCCAATACAAGAATGTTTAATAGAATGTGCTCACAGCCCCGAAACACTACATTTTAAGTGAACTGATCCTTTAAATACACACGGCTGGCACACATTTCTTCACTGCTGTTAACATCACATATGTGAAGCGTGCACTGCTCCATGTTGTTCTGCAGATTATCTACTGGTGGTGGTGAGGCCTCATTCTTGCGTTCATTGTACCTAAACAGGCATGTCAGCATTTCTCCACTGACACCTTATATCCTATTTAAGTGTAACTTATTGTGCTGAAATTCACTTTCATTTAACTAAATTAGTAGCCGCTGAATGAGGAGACTCTTGCGAGTAAAATGATTCCAAAGTAAAAATGTTTCGTTCTGTGTGTTTCAATGTGTGTGTGGGTTGAAGGAGGGGTCATGCCCAGGTCCTGTTACACTACTTTTTTTTATTCTTTATGGAAGCGGTTGCCGTTGATTGTTGCCACAGAAACAGGCAGCCAATAACAAGGTCCGAACAGCAGGGTGTGGGGTCAGGCCACCTCGAGCCACGGGAAGAACAATAACTCCAACTCCTCCCACTGCGCTGCCTTGCGTGTTTTTGCGTGTCTGTGGGTGGGCATGTGTCTGGTCAGCTTTGATCTGAAGTACTTAGTGGAGCATGGAGCTGTGTTTTCATGGGGTTTTTTCTCTTTCAGCACACTGGCTGAGGCGAAACAGTAGTTCAAGTTGACTTGGAAGTTTGTTTTCCAGCATAGCTTACAACAGCTACCATTACACATAAATAAAAATGTACAGTGAAAGAAAAACGACCTGAATGATAAATAGCTTTAAATTTCTTGGTTTAAATTAAACTTCATCCCGAAGCGAAGAAAGGCAATTGGCTCAGATTTTATCTGCCAAACACTGATACTATCTTTGTGCATGTAGCTGCTGGTGTATTCACACTAACATAAAGCTGAATTGAGTAATTCATGTATTAGTCAATCAGCAGAAAATTAATCAGCAACTATTGAGCCTTGAGCCCTGGGAGTGTGTGAGTTCACTATTTTCTGACATTATTTAGACAAAACGATTGCTCGATTCATAAAAAAGATAATCGACAAAACAACTGATAGTGAAAATAATTGTTAGTTGCAGCCCTACATTCATGATAACTCTAGATGAGTTATTGTGAACAGCTATTAAAGACACATGATCCAAATTTTACATAATAAATAACTCTCCCCTCCAACCACTACAAAGTATAAACTGATTATGAATTAGGGAACGTAGGACGAGTTATGTGAAGACCTTACTGTTTCTTTGTAGATAAGAGAGAAAAAGATACCAAACTTCATCAAATTCTTGAGTTTCTCTTTCTGATTTCGTCCAGGTATAAAGGTAGTGGTCATTTCTGTAAGACACCGCTTCGATGTTGACCTCCAAGTTTTTTTTCTGAGCAATCGTTTTTTAAGCTATCCCAAAGGAGAAAAGGGTGATACAGTGAGAGTTCAAGCCTGAATACTTGATGGGTATAGTATGTTTAATCTTATGCTATGGCCTACAGAGCACATACTCTATGCTGTATATAGAGAGTGCTCTCCGTCACCACCATCAAAACTAAATGAGGGAATATCTTCTGGAAGAAGTGTGTTCATCCCTCCAGCAAATTTTCAGAGACTTTGATAAACTAATTCAAGGTGCACTGAAGCATTTCTGGTGTATGTATTATATATTATAAATATTTTATGTTGTTTTTTTCCTTTAATTTGTTACCCAACTGTGTCTTTATACATATAAGAAGAAGGCCAATGAATGCCTGCATATTAGTTTGATTAGTGATTAGGTAATGAGTGGAGTAAATAAATTGAATAGGTGTGCAGGTGTGGGTGGAGAAGTTCAGGTGTTGGTGAATGGTGGGAACAGGGTTTACCGCAGGGCAGGAGGGAGTGTTACCTTCTGAAATGGCAAGATGGCACGGAAACAAAGCAGGCAAGAGAATGTGAGAACTAGGAGAATGAAAAAAATAAATTGTACTAGACATGACAGCAGGTATACTGGAGTCCAAACACTTGGTGTAACTCAGAACTAAATACACACAAACTTGGGGCTTAAAAAGGTGGTTTAATACACAATTAAAAATAAGCAAAAACACAAGAGCTGGTGGTTTAAAATATCTCAGTGGAAAGCTGAAGTAGCTGAACTACAGTCTCAAGCTGTTCCTTGTTGTTCATGTACTCTGATGTCCAAATATCAGACTGCGTCTGGTCATTTTGTCACTTTTTCTAGTCTCTCTTGATTGTAAGCAAATCCAGCGAAGCCATCCACATCTTTTTATGTCACAAATGCGATTTTTCTCCCTCCTTGGGTCCCAAATCTAGCCAAGAGTAGCTGCTTTGACATCAAAATCTTAAACTATACATGCGTACAAGAAGAATGTCGACATTAAAAGAGAAACTAAACAAACCATTAGTCTAAAGCCCACATAAATGTGTTTGCACCTGTTTCATTCATCAGGAAAACACTGACGAGCAGATAGAAATCATTGTCAGAGGTGGATCAGGTTAGTGGGATCATGCTATTACCTGAAAGGCCTGAAACCTTAAAGGACTATTAAAATAAGTTGTTTTAAGACTTTGAGTAGAGGAGTCAAAATGCTGGCGCTTTCCCAGGTGTTTGTTTAGTTTGTAAAGCATCGACTCTACCTCCCTGAGTGAGGAAAAGAAACAAGTTGAGACATGCACCTGTTATGGATATGAGTAAGAAAAGGACACACATACCTAAATGTGACTCAGATGCGTAGATGATTATAAATGACAATAGTGTGTTTCCTTCAGGGATTTCTTCAGCTCATTAAGATATTACCGGGATAAGTGACAGTTTTAGAGACTGGGCTCCTAGTCTGTAGTACTTACAGGCTTAACACATCACAGAAAACTGTACAAAGGGGCACTCCACCAATTTTATACGTCAAAGTCAATTTTGTCACTGGGAGAACTGTTCAGCCTGTGAAAACAGTTTGTATGTTTAATGTGGCTATGGAAAGTATAAGAAAATGACTCTTGGTTTTGACGGGGGAATTGAAATTCATTTGTTTGCCTTTATTTGAAAGTGGACAGTAGAGAGATGACAGAAAATGGGGGGAGAGTAAAGGCGTTAGTATACTCCGACATCCACACACACCTTATATAGTGATTGGTCAGCTGTGCAGGGGTGAGAAAGTAAAAAGGCTTTAAATCTCTCTTTTTCAGTCTTTACACAACTATTTCTGGCACTTTTCATATGATAAAGTAGAGGTACGTTACTTGCCGTGGGTGCACTTACGAGTTTGTATGAGTCTAAACTATTTTGGGTATCAGGCCTGAATATTTGACATCAAAAAGTAAATCTATCTATATTGCTGTACATGGCTGCTTGTGTCTCCACATTAGAAACTAGGGAATTATGAATCTACATCTGCTCTATTTCATTTTTTTGCAGGTTGACTGAAATCTCAGAACAATAAATTTGTCTCTAAAATCTTCATTGTCCATGTGTGGAGCAGCTCGAGACACTGTTTTGTTCTTATATTTGATTTGGAGGAAAACAATTGCTTTTTTCCGTGTATATTGTCTATAAGTAAATGTTAACTGACAAAGCAAGATAAGATTGTGAACATTTGATTTTCACTTGTATAATATCTAACCTGCAGAGTTTATTTTGTACTGTGAGACCAACAAAACACTCAATTATAATGATAAAGATAATGATCTGTAAGTCATACAAAGAGCAGAATGCAGATTGTGATTGGTGGATGAACGTTTTTTCTTTTTCACTCTGATTATTATCTACTATGCGAACTGTTTTAACATTTTGTGTGTGTTTGTATATCACTGTGTACCCGTGTCCTGGAATGTGTGAGGTGTTGATGACATCCTGTCCCATACTGTACTGGCATTGCCTACCAGCAAATTCCACTGAAAACACCTACTAATGATAGAGGCGGGAATAACACACACCTTACTATCATGAGCAAACATGTTACTAATGCTATAATTCAGTATCTGTTCATACGTGTACTAAAGATCTTTTATCAGGCCTGCTGACTTGTTTACCTTTCAGTGTACAAAACAGTGTACCACAGACAGAAAGCCACCTCTTTACCGCGGCCAACCCCAAATTAACAGCTCACCAACATGTCTTGCGTTTGTAGGTGTTTGAGGGAAAGATAGAAACTGTATGTTTTTAATAGAATTCTTCAATTCTACTCACTCTCCCTGTTTTTCTCTCCCTCAGTATCACACTACATACATGAAACAGCCATACTGCCACTAAACCACTTAAGCACTTTCATTTTGTCCCACAGAGCATCATTGTGGTTTTTATATAGTATTGGCTCTGGAGCTATTGCTGTATGGGCGTTCACTGGCACAACCCATAGACTGAACAAAAGAAGTGGACGTAGCCACCGTGACGTCACCCGTTGGTCTGCTGACTACCGTTTTGAAGCCTCTTGTTTGGCATTTTGGCATCTGTTGAGGAAGATCATGATATCAAAGGCTCCACGACAGCTACTCAATGGACCTCGTGGCGAGATTGTATTTTCAACTGCTCAGACTACAACTAAAAACTACAAAACTCCACCTTCTAAAGCAGAGTGAGGTTTAAAAGCCCACCCACAGTCTGATTTATAGCACTGCAGTTCTTGCACTCTCTGCATAAACTGATCCTGGAATACATTATCCTACTGGAGGATCTCCTTTTGATCAAAGATAAAAGATATAAGAAATAACCCCACATGTTGACTAGTAGAGGTGGAGAAGAGGCAGCTGATCCTTGAAGCGCAGACTTTTGGATGGTATCCTCATTTCCTTCCTCACCATTGACCTCTAACCTCAAACTACTTCCTCCTCCCTGGAATGTGTCCTTTAGCTCTGGAGAAGGAGTCGGTAAAACAATATGTCTACAAAAATCCCTTTTGTGCCATCAAAGAGAGCGGGCTTCCGTTAAAAGGTGGAAATCACCCTCCAGTTGGCCTTTTTAAGTGTATGTCTGAGGGGACAAAGAGCAGCAGGTCAAAGGTGAGGAAGGTCAAGAGCAGACAGGAAAGCATAAAATCCACATCTGGTGTTGCACTTGCTCAAGGATTATACATTACACACACACACACACATGCACAAAACAGCTGGATCATAGCAGTCTTTCCTTCCAATCTCCCTATATAGAAATGGCTCGTACTGCAGCTGGCTGCTGTCACTGAGAAAGTAATTAGAGACTGCTGCAGGAAACTGGAGAAACAGGCCTTATATTTGGATGCCATGTACAATCACTCCACTTGTGTGTATGAGAAACGAAAGAGTTTTTCATCATGAGTGTGTGGTGCTTTAACCTGAGGGCATGTCAGCAGTGGATGGGAAGACTAAGTAGTGTAATTCTCTCACAGTTTCATCAAAGTGGCAAAGGCGGGGAGGTTAGTTGTTCACATTGTGAAAATCTCCAGCTGATAAAACAAATTTGGTCTTCTATCGACACCTTAAAGTCTGGTTTTCTCAAAACAAGTATAAGAAAATCTGCCTTTTTAATACCGATGTCAGTATGTGCTGTTAAAACCTCTATTTTATTACATTAGAAAAAGAACAAACTGTACCTGACAATGTGCTTTTTTCTAATGTGCGTTCAACTGATTGTTGGTTTCTTGAAAGGAGATGCAATAGAGCTGATCTCTGCAAATGAAATGAGGTGAAGAAAAATGACACTTGATTCTTGATTTGTATTGTTGGAAAGGTCTTTTTAGGAAAATGTGGACGATGAATCCACAAAGACTTGCAGGTTGAGGAAGAGGACACAGGGGAGGAGGTGGAAGAGGAAGAGCGAGGAGACAAATTGTTTCTGGTGAGATTGGTGTGACTCTAGTTGACCATCTCAATGAGGGAAGCTGGGATGTTACAGCTGAGGCTTGCCAGGTCTGGATAAAGTATACGAGTAAAGTATAAAGTATACTGCTGCCTGGCTGTAGGGCTGATATTTCCTGTGATGTTGATGAGAATCTCTGTCCTGAAGACGGGATGCTGAGGCTGAATCAAGGATTTCTTTCTTTATCTTTCACTGGTTTATATTTGTAAATACATGGAAATTGTTTGACTGTATTCTACGTTCTTTGTCAGTTGCATGTTTTTACAGTACATTTCCTTTTTCACACAATTTCAGTTTATTTTACTACAGTACATTGATTAATTACACATTTTGAGAATGTATACATGTGTTGTGTCTTTATATCATGTTTATCAAGTAAAGAGGTTATTCTGGCTGAAAATCAAAAGCGTCATTATTCATTCCAATAACAGATTGTTACGAATTGATCTCACCAGTGTGTAGTGGCTTTTTTGTAGTGTATGTGTATCTGAAGTCAATGTTTGATTTGTAAGATTACATGGTTTAAAGTCGAGAGATTGATTTCGACATGGAAGTTTGAAGCGTGTGAAGAGGAGTGTGCAGTCATGCATTTCTGTTTAGAGTTTTGGGAAATGAAGCATAATTTCAAGAAATGTGTCTGTGCAATAAAACAAAAACTGTAAAAGTCACTTTTCATAATCATCAAGGCAACAGGACACACTGTATAAATAGAAAATATTTATTTGTGGTGCATAAATACAGTGGTGTTTACAGGTAAAGTTTGATTCATAAAGTTGACCAGAGGTAGAAGAAATACTCAATCTTCAGTTATGTGAGATAAACAGTGGTGCAAGTATTCGGGTTCTTTACTTGAATAAAACAATACCACATTGAAATATACTCAAGTAAAAACCTGTCAAAATGTGACTCAAGCTCACTGTCTACAAACCAGACATTATTCTCAAATAATTCAAAACTTTGGGGCCTTTTCAGGGCAACATTCAGGTACCAAAAGTAAAAGCACTCATCATACTCTATCAAATGTACTAATTTATCAATGTGTTGATGCGTGAGCAGCGTTTTAATGATGCAGTTTGTCAAGCTTGAGCTACTTCTGTCCACTTTATGTATTGTTGGGTGTCTAGTACATAACAATAAATCTTACTTTATAATCTCATCACATCTTTTGGATGAACATTTACATCTAATAAGGTAACTGCCTGACACACGTGTGTTGCCCGGTAATACTCACACCTGCACGAGTAACCTAACGCAAAACCCGTCGCACGTCATGACTGACTGTGAAAACGTGAGGTCGGCTGCAGTGACACCGCGCGTCCAGTCTAATCCCGCATCCGGTCCCCGGGGGTCCGACGCTAACAGTCGCTGTCGCTTTGCAGCATGGAGAAGAAGAAGGTGCACACGCTGGCCCAGCTGCCGCAGTGCTCCTCGGACCTCCTGCGGTGGTTTGCGCGCGCCGTGCAGGCTGTCGGAGCGGCGGAGGGCGGCGGCGGCGGCGGCGGCGGCCGGGCAGCCTCCGGCTCCCTCCGGATCTCCGGCCCGGCGGAGGGCGCGGAGCTGCGGACGTCCAGCTTGAAGACCGCATCCCGGGGCGCCCGCTTGCACATGCGGGGCCTCACCTGCGCGCCGCGGTCGGCGCACAGCGCGCCCTGCAGCCTCTGCAGGGCGCGGCCCACCTGCTTCCAGAAGCCCCCGGGGTCGGACAGGTAGCCGGGGCAGGCCTGGGGTCGGGCGGCGTACTCGCACGTCGTGTCGGCGGCTCCCGCGTCCCGGTGCCCGCACCGCACCGACAGCCGCACCGCGCTCCCGGCGTCCCGCGCCGCCCAGGTGCACTGCGCGCCCCCGCGGAGGGCGAACCTGCCGCGGCCGCGCGCCCCGCCGCAGCGCGGGCAGAGGACGGCCAGCAGCAGCCAGGGGGCCAGGGTCCTCAGGGGCCACATGTCTCCTCTCAGCAGACAGCCTTTAATCTGAAAGCACAGAGGATGGTTAAAAAAATCATAATTTTAATAATAATAATAATCAGGTCACCGGGTACAAAGCGGTGTTTTAAATTAGTCAAAGGCTTCTCACTGAAAATATCCACTAAAAAACAACAATACAATATCATTTTATATATATATATATATATATATATATATATATATATATATATATATATATATACAATTATATTGTGATCACTATGAATGAAGGTTTTTATACCAACCTGGTAACTCTATTACGCATATAAAATAGTGCAGTTTAAATTAAGTTCCGCCTGCAGAAAATTCAAAGACTGCTGTGAAAAGTAACGAGGATAAACTACAGTACTGATATACACACAGCACACACGAGAAAGTCACGCAGACCGAGTCTAACTTACCGTAAAATGACATGTGCGTAAAGCTGCTTCTTGTGGCTCTCTGTGGTCCCGCACGTGGCTTTCATACACAGACGCTGCGGCACGCCCACCACCCCGCCCAGCAACACACACACACACACACACACACACACCTCTATGCAAATCCATTAAGAAAAATCTTGGCACTACTTTCTTTGGGAGGAAGGGAACGTGTTTTGTTCTGGCCTGACTGAGCTCCCGCCTTCATCAGAGAGTTGAACTGTAATCTGGATCTGCGTGTCTGAACACAGAGGGTTTCATCTGAAGACTTTACACAAGCCACAGTACAACCCCATCACACACACACACACACACACACACACACACACACACACACAGAGTCTTGGGGGCACGACTACGACTTTCCACCAATCAGCTGCTGCATGTAACCATGAGGAGATCCTCCCTTTTATCATTTCTGGCATGTGCTTTGCTTTGAAGCAGAGGACAAAAAGACTTGTGATACATTACAAGTTCTTAACTGACCTCAGAAACTAAACAATCTCTCACATTTTTATTTTTCTCAGCACTTTGTTTTTTTCAAGAATTAACTTTCAATCTCTACTTTTAAGCCAACATAGACGAGCAAAATGGAAGTTTGAACATCAATAAATACATTACAACTAAGGATACCCACTATACTTAATACATGCATTTTCCTGATTTTTTGAATGAAGATATATTTTTTTTACAGGTTTTATTTTCCATTTTGTTGTAATGTCAAGCAGCAGTGGTGGTGCAGCAAGTTGGCAGCGTCTGGGGCTCTCTGGACCCAGTGGAGGATACAGAGCTGAAAAACAGCTTGAAGTGTGCACATGGCAGCCTTCATCAGTGTGTCCTCGTCCTTGCACACTTTGCCTTGCAGCCTTTTGAGCACGCAGGCCAACTTTTTCCAGAAGCCCATGGGGTCGGACAGGTAGGCAGCTCTGAGGTTAGTATTCACTATTTAAATTGGTGACTCCGCATTTAATGGGCGCATTATAAGATGCAGTGCTCCCCCCCAGGAGCATTGCATCTTGTCCGTGAATCTCGATGGAGAACTTTTCCCGATCAGTCACTACAGGCTTGTTCACAGTTGAGGACAGAGCTCCAGAGGCCAAGAGCAACCAGGGAGCAGCAACATCATGTGCTTTTAACAACAATTTATTACCAGAAGGAAGAGAGAATAGTTGAAAAAGACAAGGTTCAAAGCCTCAGTGATGAAAAAAATGAGTTTAAAATGAGTTATAGGCCGCTAACAGAAAGTATTCATACACTTTTCTCTAAAGATGGCATCGGGAAGAAAACTGGTAATTCTATCACGCATGTAAAACGGTGCAATTAAAACCGAGTTCTTGAGCCTGGAGTAAATTCAAAGACTGTCGTGAAAAGTAAGGAAGCCATACTACAGTAATACTATACAGCACATACAAAAAGGCACATAAACAAGTCTAATTCACAAAAAAATGACAAGTATTGCTGTGCTGAAAGCAGCTCTTGTGGCTCTCTGTGGTCTCACTCTCTCATATATACATGCTGTGGATCGCCCACCATTCCCACCCAACAACATACAAACACATATGCACTTCCATGTAAATCCATTAAGAATAAATCTTGGAAGTATATGAAGAAGGGAATGTGTTTCATTCTGGCCTGATGTGCCCAAACTGAACTCCTGCCTTCAACAGAGCACTATAAAAAGTTTTAACGACTCCTTTAAATGTGGCATCTTCAAATTCATTCAACCCAGAGAGAGGTATTTCATTTTCTTTCTTTTTTTTGCTTTTCATACCAGTTGCTACAGCCTACATCTTAAGCATTCAGATGCGGAGGTGTTTGTTCTGTGACTGTCGGTCTAGACCTATTACCAATTCTTCTTCTCCTCTATCGGTACCACAGGAAAATGTCCCTCGGTGAAGTTAAAATCTTGGTAATCTACCATTTGGAGCAAGTCCTCATTAAACCTATCCACTCAGCATTATTTAGGGCATTCCTCTAGGGTAGGCAGTGATGCTCTCGCGGCCAATCAAGGCGTTTCATCTGCCTATGCCGCCTGTATTCGCCCTGACGTTGACACTGTCCTCCCAGATCTCCTAAATTCTCTGATAGGTCATGCATATAACTGGTGGTGTTTTGGCTTCTATTGCTGCTCACTGTCCCTTTGATTTGACCCTGTCATTAGATTCACATCATTCCTGGCTTTAATAAATGTATTCTGGTCATTGCCGGCCATATAGGTACCCCAGTTTATTTAGGTGATTTGCATATCATGTTGTTGGTCATTGCTGGCCTTATTCGTTTAGAGTCTTTTGCTGGGCAGTGGCTCACTTGTTCTTCGCTGGCTGAAATAAAATTCTGTAAGTTCCTGTCCTTTTCGAAAGTATTATCTCCTGAGCAGGGACTTTTTTGGGGGTAAAAAATGTCCCTGGAACTTAATTTAGATCCTGCTCCCTATGGTGGAAACACATCGAGTCCCTCTAAAGGTTCCCAGTCCCTGGGGAAAGAAACTCATCACATTATCAATGGCTCTGTTCTACTCACAAGCACCAGTAAGCCATGACAGTGTGACAGTAGCCGAAGCAGCTAAATGGAATTCAGCCATCACTGATTTTATTATTTAAACATGTGTTTTTCCTGCTGTGACGTGTCAGAATGTTTTCCTGAAAAGGGTCTATTCAGTTATAGCAGTCTTTTGTGCAAATTCCTGGCTGCTCATTTGTTTTTCATGCTGACATTGACCACATTGTCAATCCTAACTGCCTTTGTTCTGTCTTGAGCCCTTATCTAGCCAAGAGTAACACATTTACCAGATGTCCGCTCCCTTTCTTCCCATAAACTCTCAGTTAGTCCTCATTTTCTCCTTTGATATCCTGACATTAACTCACTGAGCTCCTTTATGTACTCAGAAGAGTCAGAGGAAGTCTTCATCTCAGTTGGCAGCCATTTCTCTAATACACTGTGTGTCCAAAAGTCATTGGACACCTGACAACAACACCTATAAGAGCTGAACACTCAAAGGTGTTCAGTGGGGCTGAGGTAAGAGCTTTGTGCAGGCCAGTCGAGTTCCTCCACAGCAAACTCGTCTAACCATGTCTTTATGGACCTCGCTTTGCGCACAGGGGCACTGTCATGCAGGAACAGCAAAGGGCCTTCCCCAAACTGCTGGAAACACCGAATTCGTTAAAATGCATTCAAATCCTGTAATATTAAGAAGACCCTTCCCTGGAAAGAAGGGGTCTTGCCAAAACCCTGAAAAACAGCCCCAAACCATTATCCCTCCTCCACCAAACCTTTTGGTAGGCACTATGCCTTCCAGTCGGTAGTGTTCTCCCAGCATTCGCCAAACCCAGGTTTGTTTATCAGACTGCCAGATAGTGAAGCATGATTCATCACTCTAAAGAACACATTGTGTCCCGCCTGAGTCCAGTCGTGGTGTGCTGTACACCATTCCAGCCGACGCTTGGCATTGAGCATGGTAACGCTCATATAACCTAACCTGTGGCAACTCTCTGGAGTCCACGTTCATTTTGGTTAATTTCTCAGACTATTGATACATTCAAATTTGCCTTTGTTTTGTATTTTTTAAACTGTCCTTAAAATAACAGATCTGGATTATTATAAAACAGCTGAAGCTTGGAAAAATATTATTTCACTTTTTATACACACAAATAAAAAAATGTTTACGTGTAAAATGATTCATCTCATTTTTGTGCCTTATTCATGGAGTTTTTCATCAGGTTTGTATAATTCAAAAATCAATTAAAATATTAAAATCAGTGTTTCTTCTTATTTTTTTAAAAGACTTGTTTATGGCCTACACACATAAATCCAATACTGTGAGAAAGTCCAACATCAGCACCTTCAACTGGTTTTCTCAGCAGGTCTCTACTTGATACATAAATAATATATATTTATGTATATATGTATATATATATATATACATACATATATAAATGTTACTATAAATAAAACATACGCAGTGACTCCACAGAAACTCATGTCAATACAACTGATGTTAAATAGAGAGCAGTCAATGACCCGGCCAGACTTCAGTCCATTCAGGTGTTTCAGTTTAAGGATCCTGCTGCTGTGCTTACTGGTTCACTGGCATGACTGGTGGGCCACTTAAATCAAACTGAACAATCACTAATGTTAATAGTTACACCTAAAACACGGGGCTTTTGCTGCTGTGAATAAGGTCGATCAGCCTCCAATCCTCAATATATTTTCTCAGAGTGTTTCTTTCACCACCCTTGTTGAAAAGTTGAAACACACAGGGGTTTGTCCTGAGCTAAACCTCTCTGCCTCCATTATAAATCACATACGGTTTGTCCACATTATGGGCTGAAATGACAGAAAAGCACCACAAAAAGTCTCATGTTTGGATTATAGTAGGAAACAATTATGGCTGCTTGAATGTAAGTTGATCCAAATGGCATAGTGTTTGTGGCAAGAAAGTTACAGCAAGTAAGAAGAGCCTTTAGGAGTTGTGTGTAGACACAAGTCTTTAGAACGCAGTTGCTGAACATTATCTGTATGCTAAATTATACATTCAAAACTTAAATTAAATCATGTTTTATTTTGTAAATTTGGTGCTTTTGTTGCCATTAAGTTGACCTACATATCACATCACACCTCTGATTCTATTTGATTAAGTTAATAAACCCACCACACCCTGTCATCAACTTTCATTCCTGCAAGTAGGAACAAAGACATCATGGTAATGAGGAAGGAGCCACATAAGGCTCATATGGGCCTGTGTCCAATAATCTCACAAGTTACAGTATCTTATCACTGAGTCACCGTGTCGGAAGTAGTAGTAGTAGGATTTACTGTAAGTAAACAGTAGGAAGGCTGTGTGTGTATGTTTGTGTGTGTGTGTGTGTGTGTGTGTGTGTGTGTGTGTGTGTGTGTGTGTTTAGGGTATACTGACATTGTGTGAAGCCACATGTCAGGAGGTGTTTTCCTCTCTGATCAGCACAGCACCATCTTGTGGTTGCCAGAGGTTGACTAAATAACACTAACTAATGTGTTTCTCAGTGATCCTCAGGTCTAGATATGCCTGTATATATTCCATACATGATATATAACACCTCATGTTACGGTTATTTTGCATACATGACACATACATGTACAGTAAATTTTGTTTCTTGCTGTCCTCACTTTCATTATTTTGAGCACATAATAAAATGTGTGCACATATAAAAAGCTTTGTTTCATCCACTTTTACTCAATAAATGTATTTTGTTCTCTCTTCTGTTGAATGTCAACATCTGTTTTTCAAAAAATTGTGGTGTCAAGCATTTCAACTATCATGAGCTTGCACTGCTGAGAGGCCACACTCGGTGTGTATGCTTACTAACATAGCTACTAAAGTAGATTAATGTATTTGGATGTAAGTAAAACAGTTTTCCCCTTTTATTTCCACTTAAGTAACTTTAAGGTTGTTAACATCATCTTACTCTCACAGTGTCTCACAATGTCTCACAGTACCACATACTGTCTATTCTCTATAAGTTTGTTCCAACTCTTCATTGAAAGTATAAGATGTTTTAACTAAGAGAAATATTCAAATCTAAGACTGTTTATTTTTACAGCTGTAGTATGCATAAAAATAGAAATATTCTTGGCATCTTGTGCATAGTTTTATACACATTTACCCAGAATTCAGCTTGACACATTTGGTATCTTTGAAATCTTTGGGGTCTTCACCTGAATTTAAAATGGATTTCAAAATAATTCATTTGAACAATGTTTGGCTACAGACAAGAAGTGATCCTGCTCCACTGTGTGTGTGAATGGTCGGAAAACAACACTAGTGCTGCAGCCACATTCATTACCAGTCACACAAACCTCCTCTGTTCCAGCACATGGTAGCTCTTAGGTCTCAATTCATCATCTCATACAAAGAAGTGTTTAACTCTGCTTAGACGCCTTCTGTGACTGAGCTGTATTATCTTTAACTGCAGCCTGGGTTCACTCTGACTGTGTCTGTCCCTTAACAACTTCCTCAGCCAGGCAGCAGACATGTTGTCACAGCTGGTGATGAAAAGAAACAAGGACTCCTTTGAATAAATGATTGTGAAAAATATGCTCAGCAGAGGAAATAGAGCCACACAGAAGACGATGAGAGGTCACCACTCAGACTTTATTCTCTTTACCATCACATTTTCTTTAATCTTGTTGAAACATTAATGTGACACGCGGATGGAATTTTACATCATATACAAACAGAATCACATGCCTGTCATATTTTTCCCTTTGCCTTGCTGTGTGTTTTACAGATTTAAAAATGACATTTTCGCTAGATGACAGCACCAGCAGCCATCCGTTAATCGTACACATGTAGGTCGAATGTTTTTGGCTCAGCCCGTAAGATGCTGCAGCGCGGGGAGCTGGACCTCCCAAGGTGACGAAATGACGCCAGAGGCTCTCACACAGATCCTGGAGAGGTCAAAGACAGACGAGAGGAGTTCTGACCGGGTCCATCGCTGGTGTTTCCAACCTGAAACAATCAAAAAAATGGGGATTTGGTCATTCATTTAAGATTAAGTTTGTTTCTCTTGCAAATTGGCACCTTGCACAGAGATAAAGTGCTCCCCAAACTTAGAGACAGACTTTAAATTGGAGTTGATTTTACTGACAGTCTACTGTGTGTGTGTGTCTTTTAATTCTAACTTTTCCAGCCTACCTCTCTAACTTTCATTTTCTTCTTCTTAATTTTTCCGTCACTCACCTGTGTCTGCAGTTTTGTCTCAGTGCTGGAACCAGCTGATGAAGTAGGTGCAGACGCCTTGGAAGCTCTTCCAGCAGTACTCGGAGGCAATGCGGGATGCTTTGGAGTCAGGCTGCTCAGTGGGACGAGTAGTGGCCTTCCCAGGCTTAGGAGTAGTTTTCTTTGCCTGTGAGCCCTTGCCTGGCTGGGGCTTGGCGGGCTGCGGCTTGACAGGTTTGGGAGTGGTGACGGGCTTGGTCTGGACCGGCACCACGGGTTTACGTGGCTCCTGGACGGGCTTGGAGGGCTTGGGGGTGGTGGTCTTGGGCCAGGAGGCCAGGAAGGTCATCTGAGCCTCGTCGGGGTATTTCTTACACATCTGTGAGCGGTAGAATTTGGGTCCCTGGCAGGCGTGGCTCAGCTTCCTCATGTCCCACATCATCTGGGTGAAGTAGTGGCGAGGGTTGAGGTTGTAGGCGCGGCACAGATTGGGTTTGCCCTGGAAGTCGCAGTAGTAGGAGCGTCCCGGGGTCTGGCCCTGGCTCGGACCTTTGCAGGTGACACGCAGGCGAGTATAGTCTCCGGCCCCAGACACCACCATGGTGCAGGAGTCTTTGGTCTTGGTGCTGAAGCGGATGGGCTCGTCCCAGATGCTGCGTTGCTGCTGCTGCTGCTGCTGCTGCTGCCTGTTGTCGTTGCTGCTGTTGTTGGTCTGAGCGTTTGACACACAGACGGTTGCGGCCATGAACAGCAGCAGCACTCTCATCCTGGCTCTCATGGTGGTGTTAGGTGGGTTCCTGATGGACGGATGAGGGTATGGGAGGATGTGTGTGTATGTGTCCGGACAGAGGGTCAAGGTTGTGCAAGGGTAGAGCGCGTCTGAGTGTGACTTTATAAGGCTGAAGCTCACAAAGAAGGTATTATTCAGGTGAAGGACTCAAGCTCCTCCTCCAGCAGTGGACCCCCCCCCCCCCACCCCCCCACATACACACAGCCACCACACGAGGCTTGTGTGGTGAGTTCGAAACTAAAAAGGTGATGGCCGAGATGGATGGAAGGAGGGGGAGAACATACTGAGGGAGGTAGAAGAGGGGTGAGGGGAAGCGATCAACGGGTTTGTGGGAGCCGAGGGGGGAAGGGGTGCAGGAGGGCTGAAGGACGGTACACACATGAAGCCAAGTAAAAAGAGTTAAGACGCATTATATAATCTCACATAGGAGGTTCTTTGACTATTGATGAGGGGGGGGGGGGACTGAGGGTCCAGAGCCAAACTGCAGCCTGAAGTTATTTGCTGAGGGTTTAAAGTTGATCTGTGACCCTGTAATAATAAAAACCTCATCGCGTTCATCTCAAGATGCAGAGACGTGCTGCATTACCAGCAGAGCTACATACACACATAGATAGTTGTATCGTCTTCTATAAGCTTCCAAAGGTGCCAACTTATGTCAAATAGTATTAAGGAAACTGTATAAATTGGTCACTTTTCTGTTTCAATGAAGAGCTGGAGCAAGCAGAAAATGATTTTGTCAGTGTGGAATAAGATGATTCTAACAACTTTAAGGTGAGACAACTGTTAAGAGAAGAAATAACACAAACTACCTCTTACAAATCGAAAGTTAAATGTAATTTTTAATGACTAAACTAAATAATAACTTTTGGACAGAACCCGGCTAGCAGTTTCTTCCTCCTTTCAGTCTTCACGCCAAGGTAGCTTGCTGACTGCTGCTGGCTGTAGCTTTATATTTAGCAGACAGATATGAAAGTGGCATCGATCTTCTCAACTAACGCTGGGTGATAAAAGCAAATAAGCATTTCCTAAAATGTCCAACTATTCATTCAAAGGAGACAAAAAAAGGCAAATGTTGCAGTCCTTCGGGGAAATTGCATCACAGCAGCCAAGTCACAAATATACACAAAAATTATACACTGAACTTTAACTCTGAATACTGAATACAAACTGTACATCACTCTGCTGGACAAATCAGTCTGGAGGTCTTGAGTACAAAAAAAAGGCTGCCTGCACTCTACATTGAGTTTTAACTTATGAAACTAAACAGAGAAACAGACGCTGCCTTTAATGAGACTTACATATTACATATGAACCTGCTGACTTTGACACAGAGCGGAAGAAGAGACTGTATGTATAGCCTGCTGCTGTGTACAAAGTGTGTACAAATGCACACATGGCCTCAGTTCATTCAGGAAGTTTTGTTTTTTATAGCCATCAATCTGGTGGGGAAGAGAAAAAGTTCCCCTGTAAGAAACACCGGGAGTGCAAAGTAAACATGTGAAGTGTGTTTGTGTGTGTGTCGTCTGGAGCAGATTTCTTTCCTAAATTAAGTTAGTGTAGTCCTTTTCTGATAGGATGCAACACTGCCACGCCACCTCAACCACCAGCAAGCCCCCCACCCCTCCCTGAAAACCTGTCAACCCCCCCAACAGACCTGAACCCTTTCAGCTGCTGTGTGTGCATGTATTCAGCTCTGCATATGTGACATGAATGTTCTCTGCGTTCCTGTTTGTTCTTGGCAAGACAGGCTAAGTCGGGGGAGTGGAGTCTGGACATTTGCTTCACTTATATCATCAAATGTGTTCTTTTTCATTCCTATGTGTGGCTCAGAGCTTATGTAAAGTTTCCGAGTATGAATGCGCACATACAAGATAATTTGAGTGATTTATAACCTCTAAAAGCACAAAAATGCTACCAGAGTTTCCCCCTGGGTGTGTATTTTTTCTACAATGCATGGCAGTGTAAGTCAGAGAACATATGGTTATATCATGTTTCATGTGTTAAAGAAAGGAAAACAAAGCAGACACTTAACGGACTTAAGTTTTATTCACAGATTTGCACCCTCACCACAAACTCCAGCAGTATTATTACTTTCTTCGTGTGTGTTCCTCAACCAGGCCTCTGACGCCACGGAAGCTTATGGGAGTTTTATTTCTCAAACCACAGGATGGCGAAGAAAGAAAACAACCTCTGACGACAAAAGCAACTAAGTCCTCACTAATGGTCTGGCGAGAAATGCCTAAGACACAACATTTTGTTCGTTAGCTGTCTTAAAATCTTGTTAGGGTGTGTGTGTGTGTGTGTGTGCGCGCGCGTTGAATAGCTCGTAACACTTCGCCTCTAGTAATAGCAATGGACCAGAATAAACTCTGGATGAATTCCTTTACGTCTGAAATATTTTAATAATTTAGACAAATAAGAGCCAAACACTTTGGAAAATACCTTTATTCGCTTTCTTTCTGAAAGTTAGGAGAGAAGATCAAAAGCACTCTCATGGTTTACCAACCATGAAACTACAGCCTAGGGACGAGTTAGCCTGGCTCTATTCAAAGGGAATAAAATACACAAAAAACCAAAGAGTATAAAGACTCTAAGAAGTCCAGCCAAGAACAAGTGCGGCGCACAACCCCTCCATAAACCACAAACCGCTGTTTTCAGCCATGATAGTGGCTCTATGGATGGCAACGTTGATAGCTGTGTAACTTTGTAAAGACATTCATGGTCCCCAGAGGATGAAGCTTGCTGACTTTGGTGACTTCTGCTCACCGTGAGGTTTTTGGTTTTTAGTGACAACTGTTTGATGGATTGATATGAAATAAGAGACAGATATCTATGATGCCCAGAGAATGAATAGTAATAACGTTGGTGATCACCTGACTTTTCATTTAGCACCATCATCAGGTGAAACTGGTCCAATACTTTGGTTCATGACCATATCATCTGTTCAGTGTTTCTTAGCAAATGTTAGCCTGCATGTTTGACTTTAGACTCTTGCTACTACACTTTGTTTTTATCTTTGTCTTTATGCAAAACTAAGGTAACTGGGAGACTGGAATCTTCTCATCTAACTCTCATCAAGAAAGCGTGTAAGCGTTTATCCCGAAATTGTTGGAAACCTGTTGAGTTAAAATGATGCCAGCTATATTGCAAATATTCAAAACCAAAACAAAAGAAAAGAGAAAAGAAAAGAAAAGAGCTACTACTACAAAAAACTACGTACATGTTATAAAACATTAACAAAAATATATAAAACTTTCAAAAGTTTTGAAAGCGTAAAAAAAATGTACACTTGTGTCACCATGTTAAAACTGATAATGTAAGTACAAACAAATGTGTTCTCTACAGGTACAACTAACTATGCAGGAACATTGCTCTGATAGTTGACAATGTACAGTATTACAGGGTAGAAAGACTGCTGTGGTACTGCTGGGACTGGATGCTGGTGTGTGTGAGAGAACATTTGATAAAATACAGTTGGCTGGCATCAGAGGTCCTCGTCAAATGGCTTGAAGGGTTACTGGGAGGTGGGACGCCCTCACCACAAAGTTCCTGATTGTTGTCGTTCTTCCCTTTGGTGCTTGGAAGTGTTACAAGATCTGAATGGGAAGGCTGGAAAGTCCAGTGATCCTTGAAAAGAGAGAGGTGATGTCAGAAATAACACAGTCACACAATGTGTGTTCTTTTATTATTGCTGAGTGAGGATGAGGAGAGGAGAAGACGGACAGACACTTACCACGAGGGAAATATCAGTTCCAGCTCTCTTGTCCACTGTAGAAAAAGAGAAAATTAAATCAACTTTTGGTTTATCGGCTTCTTTACTTTCGCCCATTCTCAAGTCCTACATAAATATATATAAATATATATCACAAAATACAGTATATGTCACAACTGCAAAAAACTCCGTACCATTCAAAACCAAAGGTTCCCATACTGTTCAAATTGCAGCATGGCATAGGTGTGCAAATATAAACAATATGGGCAGAAATTGATCTACAAGGAGATCAAAGGAGAAATAGCAAAGGCACAAGATGGTGTCATCTATACAAGACAGAGCTTTCACTTTAAAACTCTTGTGTGTACCATTTAACAAAAAAAAATTACTCAAAATCTAGCAAAAATATCAGGATAATCGGATATTCCCACAAGGAGAATTTGGCCATTCCGCCATTACTTGGCGCTGGCATCTTAAAAACAATGGTCTAAGTCAACATCTATGATATCTTTGTGTGCATGTTTATTTATACGCTCAACACAAGTTAACACTTTGTTACCAAGAAATGCTTGTTCTTAGCTTTTTAGACTTTATTAGGATCCCCATTACTCTGCCTGGGGTCCACTACTGGACGTCTCCTACATACCGAACACATTTACGGACAAACACAAAAATCTGTCGTAACTCCACACAATTTGGATGCAGGACACATGACAGTGTCAGGGGTATAAGGGGTCTTCATGAGTAACTTTCCGTTGTTGAGTGCCGGAGTTTGACATCGGTGGTTAAAAGAGATAACAGTGATGGGTGAACGATGAAGAAGAAAAACAGAGGAAACACACCCACATCTCCTGGGAGAAGTCAGACTGATGATGATTGAATGGCTGGTGGTTCTCAGATGGTTTTAGTCGTTTGTTAACGTTGTTAGATGAGGGTTAGTGGAAAGTTATACAATCGGTACCTCATCAATGAGTTCCTTCGAGTCACCAGTCGGAGTAGCTTGGGGGAGCAGATGCCCGAGGGAACCGGGTCAGGGTGTCGTTATAGGGAGAGCTACATGTACACGCACAGACACACACACATGTACACACATACATCTGGGGAATTCTTTACAAACTTAACATCTTTGGAGAAATTTTGTAAATGTTGAACTGTCTGCAGACAAAGATATCCCTCCACCAATTAAGACCGCGGCATGCAAGCAAGCAGAGACACTGCTCGTACCTGACCACAGCGAGGTCTCCATGGATATCGCACACTTGTTCACCATGATTACCTGTATTACCCATACTGCAACACAAGAGCGAGGGTGGACAGGTGAGAAAGAAAATAGGAAGACTCTGCTGAGATCAACAAGGATGGAGTGATCCTCAGAGAGTTGGAAAAAAGTTGAAAAGAGAGGAGTACGACGCAGGAGTAGTTGATGAAATGAAGATCCATGCAAAGAGAGAAAGATCGTGCTTGTGATTTCTGATGAAAAGAGTAAGAAAGATGTGAAGAGAACCAAAGAATCCAAAGTATCCCATACCAGACAAGGAGTGGACACGTGGAAGAGGAAGCAAGGACGTGTTATTAACAGACAAACATCAAAGTGCGACAAGCCACGGGTAAGAGGAGCTGGAGAAAGAGCGGAAATAACATGAGGAGAAAATATGAGGAGAATCAAAGGCCATGAAAAGGAATAATGACAGAGAGAAGGAAAGAAGAGGGTTAATTAATTTTGTTTGGATCTACAGAAAAGATTCAGAAAAATTAAGAGCAAAACTCACAAAATTTCTGTCTGTGGCTATATGTACAAAATGTGTGTTTGGACTCACTCTTCAAAGACGTCCTCTGTGTCCATCCTTCGGTAATACTTGGCCAGTTTGACGGAGAAGATGATACTGGGGATCAGAAGGATGCAGCAGCCTCCCAGACCAAACCAGAATGTGTTCTGAAAAACATGTTTACAAGTAATTTTTCACATTTTTCTTCAGCTAACCTTTAATTCATTCTTGTGACACTCATGAATCTCTCTAAAATAGATTTGTAGTGCTAAAATAATTAGTCGACTAACCGATTAGTCAATGAATTGTAAATTCATTAATAATTTAAGTCATTAATTTGCTCAAATATACTGGTAGATTTAGATTCAGATCAGATTCTTTAAAGTAGTAAAAAGTAAAAGACTTTGCAACTTTCTACCACTGCTCAGATGAGGATTTTCTACTTTTCTCTTTTCATCATAGTCATTTGAACTTTGGGGTTTTGGACTGTTGGTCACATAGAAGAAGCAATAAGACGATGTCTCCTTGGCATTTTTCATAATTTTTGGACATTCGAGAGACTTTATAGACAATTGTTAATGTAAATAATCATTAGCTGCAGTCCTGCAAATTTTTCTGCTACATTTTACACAAAGTCACAATGGATTAGCAAGAAATGTACACATTACCAGGTACAAATAGGGCAGAAAATATAAATACAAACACATGTGCATGTACACACATGCAGCACATGTACAGAGGCTGCAGGCACTGCTGGAGCACTGATAAATAAATCTCTGTTTATGTTGACCACAGTCAGTGGCTTGTTAAAGCGCTCATTCAACTTTTTCAAACTAACATGCATGATATACAGTATAGTTGATATGTAAATATAAAACTCCTCTGGGATGGAGTGAAAACTGTGAGGAATCAGTATGTAACTCCCCGCCCTGCCTCAAAACAGGCTCTATCTCATCTCAGTGTGTGTGAGTGAATGTGTCGGAGAGAACATACTGTTCTCGAATGAGTGGCCGAATGACTCCACAGTCCTCATTCCACAGCTCCCTCAAACCGTCAAAGAGCCGTTTATATGCAGTATATATACACATGTGGGGAACATGTTCTGTACATACAGCTGTGAAATGAATCAGTACAACTCAGCAGCCCCCCGCACACACACACACACACACACACACACACACACACACACACACACACACAGATAACACAATGTTCTGGTGCCTTACCACTGAATCGACTATGAAGCTGCACGCTACTATTTCCATGCTGTCCACAAGGTTACTGATGGGTTTACACTGGGCGACCTCTGCAGATAACTGTAAGGGGAAAATACACACACATATAGTATATATGCCAAAAAAATAAAAAAACAAAGTATAGATTACAGTGCATGTATGAATGATGTCAAATGTAAAACCAGAACTTGAGCTGAGTATGTGTGTAGCAGTGGAAAGATTCTCCTGCTGTCTGATTCTCCTCATCCTTCTTATTACAGACTTCAAGTTTAAATCAAAGTGGCTTCTTGGATTGTTCAAATAATCTGGTTACAATAGAAGAATTTCTAAAGCTTCTGTAAATGTACTGAAACCTAAACATCCTGGTGACTCTATAAGTCTACGAGTTTTATTGTTAATTCACTAGTGCCATTCTAAATCCAACAATACAGGAAGACTTTGTGTGAGCGGTTTGCACCTCACAATTACACTCTTCCCTTCTGCTGACAATGTCTCTCTATGGAAAATTACTAACCCAGAATCTTTAAAAGGAGACATGAACACCATGCATCATAGAAAACTGGTAGTATACTCACCGAGTTTTTAACCCAGTCTGTGTACTGCTTGAAGTATCCCACCAAGCTCTGCATGTAGCCCTTTGTTTCCTGGACACCAACAGAGAAGAAAACGTTAGCAAATGTGTGACTGCAGTCTGCGGTGCAGTCTGTTGGGAGTTGAGGGTTAGTGTCCTTGTTGCATGAACCTTCTTATTTTCCTCCTTTAAACTAGATATTTAAAATATCTGGTTTAAATCAGAGAATGTGGAGCTGAGGAACTGATAGGAATGTGTTTTTAGATGAAAACACCATCTAATATCATCAGACTGACCAGTCTGAAGCAACAAATGTGACAAGAAATCACTCATTTAATTCTGTTTGTTGTAATTGTTTCTCTCTTTTTTTTTTTTTTTACCTGTTTCACCACATGGGAGGCGTTATGAGTGATGAGGTACTCCGCTGCATCGATGGCACTCAGAATATTAGTGACTTTGACCTAAAAGAGAGAGAGAATGAGATTAATTTGTACTTATGAGACAATTAGATAAGTATTTACATTTGGTAAACTGTTGTTTATGTATGTTTATGTTCAGTTAACTTTTCAGAAGTTTCAAACATTTTCTGTATAGTTTGATTAGTAGACTTTGTTAAATCATTCTATGTGCTAATACACAACAGTTATTATTATTTATTTTATTTACAACATTATAACCTGATTGTTCACAGTGTTATTTAATGTAAAAAGTGCTCGGTGTTGAACAAACAAAAGCTTTTGAATGTGAAACATGGAAAAAGAAACTGAGTGTAACAGTAACAGTATAACATTACTGTTGTACTGGAGTGTTTTTGTTTGTTTCCTCACCGGCAGGTCGCTGGACATCCTCTGCAGTTTCCTGATACTCTGGCTCAAAGTACTCTGTGTGAGAAGACAAACCGTTGTCAAACAAAGCATAATTATATGTCTAAATACACATTAACAACTACCCCATCCCATCATGTCACCACTGTCACAACATTAACAACACTGCTACGATAAACACGCACAAAGAACAGTGTCACACTGCTGTGTATCAACAGCGGCTTACCCGCGCTTTGACATATTTCTGTCACCGTTTAATGGAAGAAAAAGATAAAAGAAGGAAAGTTAAGAGGAGCAGCTAACAAAGAAACATGCTTACTAATATTATTATTCTTAAATTTCTATTGTTTGGAAAACTTGTGATATGATCATTTCATGGTTCAGTCATGGATTTACTGTACCTTTGAATGCGATGTTTATGTTATGGTATATTTTGCAAACATCTTTTGTGTAGTTTGCAGTAAATGAGAAATAATGTACATTGTTTTTGTCGCATATATTCTGCAATCAGCTGTAAAAAAATTTAATGAGCACATGCTCACAATACAAAATGTTGTTTGCTCCAAGATGCTGCATTCAATTGTTCCTGCTTTTAGGCAGTTGAGCGTCTTAAAATAATAAACTGTACTGTATTTACTTCAGTAGAAGGTTTTTTTTGGACACAGGAGAGGATCTGTGTGCATTTGCTTGTGCATATGTATGACGTGTCAGTGATACTTGTGTTTGTGTTGTGCGAGAGGTAATTACCATTGCTTGCTCCATAGGAACCACCTGCTCTCTGTGAATCTGTCTTATACTGCTGGCGTGTCCTTTCAATGCATTCTCCAGAGCACCACGTGGCTGTAGACAAACAAACAAACAAAGAGCTGAGGATACCGCAGTTTGTTGCAGTTGCACACCATCAAGTTGCTACAATAACCTACAATAGGTGATTAAAAGCTTTAGGATGATAAGGTAATACATATAAACTCAATGAACTCAATTATTATTCTTTACTTCCTTAGAAATACATACACACACTGATCCTTCTGTGACATGTACAGGAACTGTGTCTTTAGGCACAGTTCCCGTACTATGTACTATGCATGTGCCATAAATGTGTGTGTGTATGTTCAGGATGAATGGGCAGCTTGTTCAGACCAACAAGCCTGATCACTGAGCTTAAAGAGAAATTATTTTCCAGAGAGGCTGTCTGACTATATATTTTGACTTGTTGGTTTAAGAATATTTTATGTTCTCTAAAAAAAGTGAATCAATATTAATTAAAATGAACTAAACAAACGAATTAGACTTGTAAAAAACGTAAAGTCATAGAGGTGGTTTAAAGCCAGTGAATTGCAAACTGTTTGAGAAAAAGTGGAAAGACGTGGTGTCAGAGTAGAAACAAAAAACACACAAAAATATCTAAAGTTAATTGCCTGGGTCCAAAATATTTCCAGCCAAATCAACAATCTAAAGGGACAGTAGGATGTAGATGATTCAGTCTAAGTCCGTGGTAAACATCAGAGCTGTTTAGCAGTTAGAAGTACTTTAGCAACACTGTGAATCGAAACTAAAGGTGACAGATCCCTGCAGCTGCAACAGTGGTACTGTAATTGCAAACATTTCTTAAGATTTTTGAATTTGAATGATAAAACCAATCATGCCGTTGCTGTAATTTGTTGGTCTAATAATGATGAGACTCACCAGTTGGTCGGCCTGAGCCTCCAGGTCGGTACAGAAGGACAGGAGATCCACGAGAGTGACTCCCTTATTCGCCTAAAACGACAAAACAAAGACATTCACTCATGAAGCAGGGATAATATAGTTTTAGATTCCCCCGATGCATAATCTGAATTAGAATTTGTCAACATCTCTTTTTATCATACGTATTAACAAAAACACTTTATATTTGTAGCCTTTTTGTATAGGAAGACACAAGCTTTTTTCTGAAATATTATTATATAATAAGCTTGACACAAACAAGCGACAATCGCATACATAGAGTACTGAATATACTCAGTCATACACACACACACACACACACACACACACACAGATTACCTCAGCCAGGTAGGCTTCATAGTCAATCTGTCCGACTCCAGAGTTGGCGAAGTTGATGAGGTTGTCTCTGCCGGCCTGCTCCAGCAGTGTGATGTCCTGCAGGTCGACCTGCACACTCTCAAAAACTTTGGCCAGATCCCTGTTGTACTGTTGTGAGACACACATATAAACTCACAGGTTACCAGGTTGTCATTCATCTTGCGTCACCGCCTTTTATCAGCAATTCCTACACAGTAAACTGACACTTACCACAGTTCTGTTGAGGAAGGAGTTGATGTTGAACATGGTCTCCAGCTGAAGAGCATGGTACAGACCGTTGTTCTCGTAGCACTCCCTACGATACAAATATTGTATGGTCACACACTGAAACTCCTCCAGTGTAAATGTACTGTATGTGTATTGGTACCACTCATTATTTTAGTTTTTTTATCATTAAAAATGTGGGAATTTGTTGGTGTTTATTTTGAAAATTAAACAAAATTGGATTTCAAAAATGTCGTTTGAGGCAGAAACAATAGTATATAATATAATAATATAACAAAATACATAAAATCCAGGTGGAAAATCAGTTCAAATAACATAAATAATATAAAAAAAGACAGTATGTACAGTATAAGCTGTTGGCACGTTACCTGTACATGCTTCCCAAAGTCAAGTCAATGTTCGGATTCTGAAACAGCATCCCAGGAAGAAAGTTCTTCTTGGCCGGATGAACCAGAAATGGTGTGTCTATGATCTACACACACACGCACGCACACACACATACACACACACACACACACACACACACACACACACGCATATTCATCAGCACAGAGCCCCAGTGTTGTCGCTTATGTAACACTATCCCACTCAGATAAAACTTTCTCCAAGATAAACACACAGAGAAACAGAGAGGAGAGTGAAAATAAGACGATTCGGGAAGGTGGAGCGTTTGTATTCAGTACCTTGAATAGCTGTCGGTTTGCCAGCGGTTCACACATCAGCTTCTCCACGTTGCCACCAACAACAAACAAGGTGGTCACGATGCCCATCAACACCCAAGCAAAGATAAAAGAGAAGCCCACCCCACTGAAAGAGCAGGAGACAGAGAGTGGGAAACAGAATCACACACACACTCACGCCTTCTATCATCTATTACAATATTGTTACATAATTTTCTATCCTTTGTTTCAAGTTTTTCTTTGACCCTAATTAAACAACATTCAGGTTCAAATTTGAACTTGTTGGCTCTCTTTGCAGTAACTAGTAAGCTAAAAAAGTACTTTTACTGGCAAAATGCATTACTCAGAAGGGACAAAGCTGCAAATAAGGTAAATTGTGGGACCTGAAGGTGTATAACATTTTGACTTTTTAGAGTAGGAAAAGCAACGGCGTACCTATAGCATTGATTATAGCTTTGTTACATTCAGGTATACCAGAAAGAAGTAGCAGTGAGCACAATAGCATGGCTCTGGAGGTGGACATTTAAATGGACTGCAGCCAGTATTCTTGTTATAAGTTACACCTGTATTACAGGTCAAAATGTCTGCTTGAGAAAGGTCTAGGCTGTGTCTGAAATCGCTCCCTATTTACTATATATACGGTACAGTGGTGTTGGACTGTCTTGGTAACATACGCCATTAGCAGGTTGCCGCCGGTGTTTGATAGGCAGCCTCGCGTTGTTGGTGTAGCTTGCTTGTCGTAACCACAGGTGCCACACAGCAGTCCGAGGGCATTGAAGGCCATGACCAGGACGACCATGCAGAGTACTGCCACACAGCCGATCCACCTGCAGCACACACACACACACACACACACACACACACACACACACACACACTTACTGTCGTCAGTTGTGAGAACGCTGTGTTGATTCACATGAATTTCTTACCATACCATTAACCTTGTCATAATTTAAACCTTAAACCTGAAAATAACTGATTGTTTTGTTGGAAACTTGTTAACAAACAGTTGCTTATTTACACATCCAGCAGTTACGGAGCACCATAAGATTTTATTTGTATCCAGCTCCTGAAGGAGGTATCTGGCTCTTCAGCTGCTAAATGCTCCACTATGTTCACCAGCTTTTTATATTTTTTTCAGTGAAAATGAAATGCCGAATTTGTCATTCCCACTAAAATTGTGACTCATATCACAAATCTGTAAAAATAATTGCAATATGGTTTTATTTTCATATAATTTAGCACTGATTTACACACACATATACAGGCACAAACCTGTAGAAGTCCATTTGGTCAATCTGTGGGTAAAAAGACTCAATGTTTTTCTGCCCTTGGCTGAGGAAAATGGTGAAATTGACCAGAGAAGTTTCCACTGGGAACATCTTGGAGAAGCTGCTGATCTCTGTGCCAATCTTATCCAGCATGCCTTTTACGCCTACAAACAAAAAGACAAAAAGAAAATCAGAAAGCAACATAAATTAGTGCAGTTTTTCTATATCAATTAGAAGGCCTGTCAACTCAGAGGTGACACAGTTGAGAAAGGGGGATCTAACAGAAAGTGAAAGCGGATAAAGCAGGACTTACGAGGTAGAGCTGTGGTTTCATCATTCACAAGTATGGAGGTGAAGGTGAGAGAAGAAAAAACATGAAAGTGAAAGACTACAGTCAGACTTTGTAAAGAGGAAGGAAAACAGCTTAATTTGTGAGGCAAACTAAATACACATGCATGCAGTTTACAGACACACACACTTGTATACCTGAGACAATGTTTTTAGTTTGTTCTTTAACCAGTCTTGGTGTATCATTAAAGGATGAGTAACCCTGGAGGTGCAAAGTAAGAGAGAAAAGATTATTAAAAACCAGGATGTGTTTTGTAAGAATATGATGGGTGAAAAAGAAAAGGACAAGAGGAACAGGAGGATGATGATGAGCTGGAGGCAGAGACTAACCTTTTGTACAATGTTGCTGAGGTCTGTTTTCAGGATGGTGTTTATATTGGCCAAAGCATGATTGACATCTGGTAGCTGAAAGAGGGAAGAGGAGTAAATCATGGATATACTGCTGGGAATTAAAATGTTTGTTTTCATTAAACGTCAGGTTTTGACTCCCATTTCATGTGTCTAACAATCTTAGGTTCCATTGTACCTTGGAGAAGTCAGCGTTGATTCCCAGCTGGGACAGCGTGGAGCGGATGGTGTTACAGGTGTGAGACACAGCTCCATTAGTGCAGGCAGGATCTGACAGGGTGTTGGACAGAGAGGCGCGCTCCCCCGACAGACTAACATGAAGTTTCCCCGTTCCCTCCTGAAGAACCTCCAAGGAGGAGCTGACGCTCTCTAGTGCCTCTTTGGTCTCCCGCATGGCTACACGAGAGAGAGGAAGCACGAAACTCAATAAAAAACAATCACATTTTTGACAGATACTACATTTTTATTAATGTAATCCACAATAGTGTTGTTTTGTATTGTCAAACTGGTGAACCTCATAGGATTTGTATTCAAATACATTCACAATTCACGCAACCACCACAGAGCTACCAAAATTACACTGATTACATTGACCACAGATCAACAATCCACAAAGGGAAACCACAAAAGAAGACTTTTTACAGGGTACAACAGTGGATCAGGATAAGGATTTATTGTATTTGTAACACCCAGGACACTGAATCCAGATCAGCTCTGATTACCTTTGATGGCATTCTCAACTTTTGCTTTAGATAAAAGAAAATGTGAGGGAATCAAAGAGGAAAAGGGAAAGTTATAAAATGATGAGGATATGCCCTTAAAAAGCACACCAGAATTCAGTAGTTATAATATCACAAGAGAGGAAACTGCATGTAAAAAGAAATCATGTAGCATCACCAAGTGTGGCAACAATTCATAAAAATTATATACATGTTGCAACAGTGTCACAATTAGATTTTCAGTTCAGCACAATAAGGAGTGCTTTACAATTTCAGTTTATTGTAACATTCAACATGATAAAAGTGTATTATTTTGTATTTGAAATGAAACAATAGAGTTTAGTTTGACATGTTTAGGGGCCATAATGGCTCATGGCTGAAGAGGTTTTTTTCCTTGAATTTGTGAATAAACATCTCCAATCAGATGTGGTAACAGAAACAGGAGATGTTTCAGTTCAGCAGCAACAGCACTGCATTGTGATACAATGTCTCAACTGTCTGAACTGTACAGGAGGTTGTATTTAAAGCTAATACAGATTATTAGCATGGGTTACCTCCTGCCATACGCAGCGCAGTGTCCAGTGAGGGGACCACATCTTTCTCCAGCTGACTGTGGATCCTCCCACCCAGCAAAGGTCCAATGTCTGTCGGGAAACACACAAGATCAGACGGTTTTATGACGAGACTAGTTATACATTTTATAGGTAAACACAGGGAGCCACAGGCAAACAAAGTGAGAGACATTAGACAAATGCTGTGTGTAAACAGTCTGAGTTCAACTTACTGTCGAGGTCTGACAGGACTTTGTTCTTTGCTGTGGTGTATTGGGCTGTCAGGTATTCAATTTGCTGCAACAGAAAACACACATTGCTCATCAGAGGAAGACAAAAAGTTCCAACATGAATTTTGGTTTGTGAGTCTTCTTCGTGGGAATGCGTGCGTGTGTGAGGGCATACCGCAGGTGTGTTGTTTGCAAATGTCTTCAGGTCTCTCATATTGGTGTTGATTAATCGTCGAGTGCTCTTAATCTGGTTGCTGATATTATGGTTTGCAGCATAGGCAATGAGGACTCCCAGACTGAAACACACACACATACATACAGGGTCAGTAAAGAAATATAGTTGCCAGTATTCACCAGCAGAGGGCAGCATGGCTACATTAAGATGTATATTTCCTGCATGGGCTTAAAAAGTCAGTCACTTAGGATTCACAGAGACATGTGACCAGCCTGCAAAGTCACATTTCTCAGCATTTCTTTGGAAGTGACTGTTGATCAGATTTGTAATTAGGTAGCGAGGTCATTACAATGCAAATGTTGACAACTGTATAACGTGAAGAAATCAACCTTTTATAAGGTATCCACCTTTCTTGTGATTGGTAAAGACTTCAGTACACATTTAATGTTTTTATACACTGTAAAAACTATCAATGGTAAAGTGACAGAGCAGGATGGATAGTGCTGTGACAATTCACTGTTGTGAAAATAATGAAGTCTGCCAAGGTGCTGAGCTGATGACTTTCAAAATCTCAGTTGTGTTTTTGTTAATTATTGTGTTGACATTTTGTGTTATTCCTGAACTTGGAAAAAATAGATAAAAATGTAGTATTTTATACATTTTTACTGTATTACCTGCCAGATAACTGATCTATTTTACTCCATTGAGCCTAATGCAAATATTTTACTGAATATCAATAGAGGGAGAGAAAGAAAGAATCTACTGTGTGAGAGATTATAAAAGAATCACAATAACGAACCCTGATCAGATAATACCACCACATCTCCAAATGGCCTCAAAGTGCTTTATGTATATGCTGTGTGTTTGTGTGTGCGTGAGCATGCATGTTTGTGATGTGAAAGCACTCATTCAGACAGAGAGGCCTCTCACAGTCAGCCAAGTGATATCAGTAACACCTAACTGTCCTGCACAGTTTGTATCGTATTTCCCCAACCGAGCACCTGTCTCCTCCGCAGCAGGTAAACTGGATGCATGTTCCAGTCTGTATGTGAGCAGATGTTGTTAAAGGGGAACTCCACAGATTTTACACATCTAAGACTGTTTACAGGTGTTGGAGAATACTACTGCAGATGTGAACATGTTGTACAAAGCCTTTCATAGCTCCAGAGGGAGCTGTGTGATGTCTGATTAATTCCCTCAAGTGATGCCCCTTGAGTCAGCATCAGCTGGGGCTGAACATTTAAATTTGAGGGTGTGGACTTCACCAGTGAAATCACCAGACATCTGTAGCACGCGCCTCTTTTTTCTTGAGGCTGACAGCTCAAGGCTACATTAGCTGCTTCTAACATAACACATAAACAGTCAGCAAGTTGCATTATGGGTAATGTAGGCACCCGGTCTTGACAAAGTAGAAGGCTGTGTGTAATAAAAACGACAAGACCTCTGGTTCTGTCGCTTCAACTTTTTGCTTTTCTTTTTAAACCTGTCCATCGTGAATCCGACAAGTACGTTTGTACACCCCTTGAGTTTCATATAATTTGTTGTGCTACAGAATCATTTTACAATGAAATTATGTTTATGTTTGATCTAATATCATTGGGATTAAGATTGTTAATAACAATTAAAATGAGTGACTATGCATTTTTAGTCAATTTCAGTGTTAATAGCCTTAATACAGATAGTACAAAGATGGCAGGAAATGAGGGAGAGAGAGATGCAACACAGACCGGACTGTAACCAGGGATTTTGTGGTTCGTGGTAGACGGTAGACGTCAATTTAAGTAGTTAGGTGGATTCAAATTGAGAAAAACTCTGTGTACTCTTTGCTTTAAGATCTATGACCCTAAGTTTAACAAAGACATGCTTCCCTTTCTGTTGTTCATCTAAAATTAAATCCATGTCAAGATGTGCGTTTACATTTTTCCAGTATCTCACACTTTCCAACAACTACAGTAATCTAGGATGCACACACTGAGAACAGGATCAAAATAATAATACCTTATTACAAAATAATCAAAAGTAATAAAAGAAGACGATGACGACTCACATGATGAAGATGGATGTGGCGATGAGCGAAGCAGTGAAGAAACCTCTCTGACAGTCGACGTTCTTTCTCTGTCTCTGGTGCATCTCGCCTCCGCAGTTCTCACAGCATCGACACACACAGAAACACATGCCTATGATGGGGGTGAGCACCACGAACACGATACCGATGGTCGCACATATGAGGAATCCGGCCTCGTAGTAGATCCACTGCAGGAGGAGAGGATTCATATGATCATCATTTCCCCCCTCACACTGTCATTTTTGAGACATTGTAGTGTGTGTTATGTGAAATTTCGTCACACTGTTATGAGGAGTTTACCTGTAGTAACAGGACCACATTTTCTGGCTGTATACCACGTGCACAACCACGTGTGCAGAAAAACAAGCGCACGTGCACACACACACACACAAACACACATTCACATACAAAGCCGCAGCAAGAGGAAAACAAAGACAAACAAAATAAGGTTAGTGAGACAGCCAAGAGATTAGGAGGCAGCAGAATTCCTATTCCTGAAGAGGGATGTGAAGGCAACATCAAGAGTCAAGTTAAATTCAAACCAGGGGAATCCCAAAAATTTTGCTAACATCACAGTAACTAAGTGAGAGATGTAATATTGAAAAATAAGGAGGCTTTATATATAATTAAATTTTCTTATAATATTAAATATAATCATATATACAACAACAATATATTAATAAAATACAATTTCTTCAATTAAATGGTGCATGTTTTCATCTGCAAGAACATAATCTAGGTAATAAATCAACAATTAAAACTCATCATAGCATTGATATCAAGATAAAGTTAATCTCAGCTATCACTTAAATAAAACGTACCTTTCGCCATTCTTCTATTTTGATTCCCCCCATGTTTTGCTGAATAACTTTAACAATCATATCTGAAAAAAAAAATAGAACAGACAGGTAAGAACTTAAGTACACGAGTGTTATCTAATCACTTATACAACAGTGTTTTACAGGCAGTATACAACGCAGGAGTGAAAAATCCGTTCATCTGTTCATGAGCAGACAACACAGATTATGTGGGTTGATTTTTTAATTTCCGAGGACAGTATTGCAAATGTATTTCCTCATGTATCTAACAGCTGTGTGTTTTGCGGAAGCTGTTTAAAACCGTGTAGTTTGACAATGAGGACTGCAGTTCAGTCCAGCTGTCTGTGTGTTTATATAGGTCAGCCTACACTAAGCCTACCTGGATGGTGACTCACCCACACTGTTGCTCAGCAGGTAAACACTGATTCCTTCACACACTCACACACTCACACAAACACACACACACAAACTAACAAGAACAACACTTGTATACATGCACACAAAACAAACAAGTGTAAATAAACCAGTCGTGGAATGTAAACAAGTACATTTACTTAGTACAATTTTGAGGTACTTGTACTTTACTTGAGTATTCCCATTTTATGATACTTTATACTCATACTCTACTATATTGCAAAGGGAAATATTGTACATTTTCACTCCACTACATTTATTTGACAGCTATAGTTACTGATTACTTTTTACAAATTCAGTTTAATACAAAATATACCTAATATCCAACAAAAAACAAAAAAAACAAACAAACCAATCATTTATTATTTTTAATGGTATTATTACATATCAAGCTACTCCGTAGTATATAAAGTAGTTCAAATTATCTCCACTTTTACCAACTACAATTGGTCATTATTCTGAAATGGGCCAACTGCATAGCAATAAAGGCAAGATTTTTCACGTCGAACCAAAAGGAAAATTAAGGTGCTGATGTGGGAACACACAAAAAAAAAGGCTGCACTCCTTCTTTATTTTAAGAATGTAATATTGTCATATGGCAAGTCTTCTCAGATTGGTACAGTAGGTGCCACTGTACACAACAAGCAGATGGAGGCCAGTTTAGCATGTTGATGCTGACACAGCACACACACACACACACACACACACACACACACACACACACACACACACTGAAACACCTTGTGTCTGTTTTGCCTTCTGTTTTTCCACCTGCTGACCCTCAGGTGGAAAAACACATGTAACTGAAAAGGACTGTGAATAGATTTGTTTGTGTCAATGAGGTGAATTACAGTACTATTACTGTCTTTACTGTGTACACTGAAGTTTTGTTTATCCTCTCTCTCTCTCTCTCTCTACACATTCCATATATAGATTGCCGATAAATCTGACATTATCTTCCTGATTAATCAAAAGTCAATAAAATAAATATGTTATAATAATTATCCATTGTGGCATCTTTATACTCACTTTACAGTGGTATGTGACAGAGAAAGGCAGCGAATACTTGCATTTGAGAAGCTAGAATCAGATAATGTAAATAAACAAATTGGATATCAAAATAGTTACCAATTAATTTTCTACAAACTGATCAACTAATCCTTTCAGTGTCTCCTTGTACTGACTACTATCAAAACAATGGCAAATTGTCCACAAAAATACTCAAATATTTTATTTAGTACAATCAACACAGTGTACCAAACTATGTCTTTTGAGTGTTTCATGAGATATTTATGTGTTTTGTTGAATGGTTGGCTGAAAACAAACTCCAGGGTTTTCAATCTGTTTTTTGTTAATTTGTGAAAGTAAAAATATCTCAGAGCCTCTAAACCTCTCTGGTGAGTAAAAGGAACTGGGATTTTGGATATCCTTGTGACCATATGGATAATCCACACCATCTTCCCCTCCTGCTGGGAGGTGGCTGCCTTACTTTTCTAACTGTTTATAAAACGTGTTCACCTGCAGGAGACCTCAGTCACATAAGGTGAAGACATCTATCTCTGTCAACTCTGCAGATGCAGCATATGAGCACATCTGAGTCGTGTAGATGCCACCTGCTGGTGCTCAACTACTTAGTTAGCATTAACCACAGAGGGAAGTTAAGCTTAGACAGCTTAGTTCAGTGACCCAGTATAAGGGGCAGCTACTGCAAATGAAAGGAAGAGGGGGGGATAAACAACCATCAGAATTAGACCTGAAAGGATGAAGAGACCACTGCCCAACTTTAAGTAATGTGTCCGCTGCAATAGTCGGGGAGAGGGACTGATCTTTTACAGTCACGTACGTTTCCTGCGTGGAAAAAGTTACATTTTTAATGTTTTCAGTGTCTGTTGTGAACAGCTACCATTGATAAACTAACTGTTTTAGTATTGCTGTAGTTATTGAACATTTTGTGTTTGTCTCTTTAAAGCCTTTAAGGAAGCCCAGTTGGACCTATTATTGTTTTACTTTAGTTAAACAAGAGGAAGCAAACAATCACAAAACACACGGGTCCATACAAGCCGCTGTAAGACAAAACGAATGTCAACAGCAAACCATCAAACACTGCTGCTAGTTCACTGCTGTGATATAAAAGTCAGAATCTACAGCCCTCTTACTGTAATGTGTAAATATAGACTAGCACAATCCTCTACGCTGACCTGCTCTGAGAGATTACTGGGAGGTGCGGACAAAGCCTTATGCAACCCAACAACCATCTCTACTATTTACATTATACAAAGTAACACTTTCAGGCCCACATTCACAAAACAAGGAGGGCTTGAACAAACATTTGCTTGACTGCATCCAACCACGGACACCGTTAATGGTTAATGTTCGAAGTTTATTAGTCAACTTGTTCACCTTTATGATGCCTCTACAGAATAACTTAAAATACAGCTATGACTTGAATTTGACTGTCAAAATGTGTACTTTTGATCATTTGCATTGGAAATTATTCAATTATTATATTTTTCCTAAACAAAATAGAAGGCAAGCATTCACTGGGAGTGATGACGAGGGTTCACACACATTGTTCGTCATGTGAAGAGTCTGTCCAGCTTCCTGGACAATCGAACTGACCTTAACACTTTGAACTCCCCACAGACATGTTGTACTTTCTTTCCTATGCAGTTAACCTGTTTGTAACCCATTGGAAGGGGTCCCGATCCCCAGGTTGGGAACCACCGCTTCAAAGTTACCATAAAACAGCACATGGACAGACATTGTCCTGATGGAAATGGTTGTGAAAGTTTAACATTGGGATGACAAAGTGAGATTGTGGTTCAGAGCCGGGGTCACTCCTTTACTATAATTTGTATTACAATTTTACAGAACGTTAACAGGAAGTGATGTTGTGGGTTGCAGTTCAAAGGTATTACAACATAGGTCATGTTGCCAAAGCACAGTTACGCAGTACTTCTGTTACTTTACTCAGTATTACCCCTATGTATTTTCATGGCACCAGGATCTAAAGAAAGTTACACAGCCCATAGTAAGCTGGAGCAAAACTTCTAAGAGGATTATGTGGAAGGTCTTTTTTCTCTATTTATACTAGAGACTTCGTTAGACTCTACCCAATAGGAAACTATATATCAAGTTCTGATAAAGAGAGACTGCAACAATTATTTTCATTATTTATTAATTTGACCATATTTCCAAGATTAACTGAGTGACTGTTTGGTCTATAAAATATTAGAAAATAGTGATATAAAATTACTTAAACAATAAACTGATCTTCAAAATAGTTGCGCACCAATTTTCTGTCATTTGATTTATAAGTTAATCAATGTGTCTCTTGTTTCAGCTCTAAAAGAGACATATGCTGTCTGGCCCACCATTTTAAAAGAACAACATTGAGAGCTCCTTGCTTGCAAAGAGTTCATTTTTTGTATTGAGACACATAAACAAGTGCATGAAAGATGAACAGCAGCTGCAATGTAGGACGCAGATGTGTTCTTCCTCTGGGCTCTGTTTGTTTGGGCAGATTTAAAACATCAATACCTGATAAACTAGACTTTTTGGAGAGAGTAATTCCTCTCTTGTCTTACACATGCTTGTCTTAGATATCATTAGACAACTAATTTGGGTTTCTCCTGAGTGTGATCTGATTTAAGACGTTTGCCTCCTGATAAACAACCTGCCTGCTACCAATCACAGTAATTACGGCAAACAGACAAATACTACGACTGTGACCCACTTTCAGTACGCTTGTGTGTGTATATGTGCATGCCCATACGTGCTTGCGCGTTTGTGTGTGTGTGTGTGAGACAATGCCATCTGCAGCAGTGGTAGCTGCGCAGTGTTAGCATTAGCTCTGTGGATGTTAATCCTCTAATCTATCCTGTGAGTATGAGAGAGATAAGACACGGCCTCCTCACACAGTGAGAGAGTCCAAAATGCTTCTTCGCCATCTTTGTAAAGAGGGATGAGTGAGTCCGGAGAAGGAAAAGTCAGAGCCGGGATGAAAACCAATGACGACCGCTTTAACAGCGCTTCTGTCATTTCCTGTTGACACTCAGATGCAGCTCTACTTGACTCTACTGAAAATTAATAACATTAACAATAAAACAGGGATTTGTGGAGATTTTGCAACTGACTGTACTTTGTGTTCAATTATCAAATTGTTAATTGTTGTAACATTCATCAATCTCAGACAATCCCATTGATCTAATAAGACCAATCAATCAGCTACCTCTCCTCAGTTTCTCGTAACCTGAACTCAATCTTAACCCTGATCCCAGCTACTCACCTCTGCAACAGCTAACTATAACCTATCTGTTGCCCGGCTTCTTTTAACCCAACCTCAATCACAGACAGCAGCACTGCAGGAATGATGGCGCAACAGGATTTGATACAAGGCTAGAATCAACATCACATACTGTACCAACAAGGACACGCCTGCATTTTCTTGGGAGTAATGAGATGGGCTTATATAGCACAAACGCTATCTATTTGAGGAACAACTCCATAGTACATCCATAGCAGTAATAAGTCATATTTCTTCAATCAGCAAATCTTTTTATGCTACTTAACCAAAACTATATGCACCAAAACCAAGAAATTACTATTATCCATAACTCATATACAAACTGAATATTACCCCTAAAATGTTAAACATGTTAATCAACAACTGATCTGACAAAAAAATTAAAATAGTTATGACATTTATCAGGATGAACGGATCCTAATAAAACTAATATAACAGCTGAATATTTTTCTGAAAGACTACACTTACCAAGTCATACCATCACAATATTTGTAAAATATTTGTCTCTAATACTCATAGATGTACATACAGCTATGCTCCATATCGATAGAAAGAGTGAACAGACAAAATTTGTGACCCTGGGTACAATTTGGGTACTGAAGATATGTCATACAAAACTATTACGATTAGCAAAATGCTCAGTAGTGTAGTGTATATTCACAACAATTTCTCATAAGTTTTTTGGCTTCACAAACAAATCGTTTTATAAGGAAAGTTAATCTAAGTTTTCAAACTGAATTAACGGCTTTGCTCGACTCGAACTTGAAATGTGCTTATTAATCTGTTAATAGCCCAGAAGACCTGTTTAGATAGCATCATGGTCAGCTGAACCTCCTTAACCTCATCCTCTTGAATAATGCAGTTATAAACAGTGTAATAACTAACCACGAGGTACGTGAGGCGTGTGTTTGATTTGTGTGAGCAACAAGCATGATTTTTGCGTATATATATATATGATATGTGATGTGGGAGCCTGTGACATGACGTGCAGGTGGTCTCTACCTGCGTTTGTGAGGGTGAATTACACTGGAAAGTCCCTGGCAGTAGCAGCATATGGTCCAGTGGATTAAGGTATTATGCAGTGATGCAGGTGACTGAGAAAGCCTCCTCTAATCGCTGATCTGCTAATTGATTACTCAGCCAGCGGCTCTAACCCTGGACACCAAAATGGCAGCAATTTTAAAACCTTCAATCCTATTGCACTATGTCATCCTCCAACGTGACCACTCATAGATGCACATACAGCTCACAAACAAACCACTTTAACTTGGTTGTAGCTCTATATAGCCATCGCGGGTTACTATACCCCACCAGGGAGCCAAAAGAGCAACACTCGCTATGTATGTATTGATGGTGATGACCTGTCACACCATCATCTCAATAATGTTAAAGCATGAGGATCACATATGAGCTATGACAGCTATTGATCCCGTTAATCTGCTCATAACATTGGTTAATGGGCTGAACCAGTCCCTCCGTGCAAGTCATGAATTAAGTCAGCCAAGATATTGTACCGATTTACACTCGGAGAGAGACTACAGATACATAATTCCTGCCGCAGCGGTCTCTTTGAGGTTTTCAATGTTTTTTGGACTTTGTTGTTTAGTTTATGACGTACAACAGGTCAGCCAGAGTCTTTGATGCCAGTGGTTTCCAAACTTGATGACTTGTGACCCCTTAAAACAAAGCAAAGTCTACTTGTGACCCCTCAACACAGGTTCTGGCCTCAGTGTGGACATAAGCTTTGAGCAATTTACATCCCAAGAGTTAGTTTTCCTTCTCAGAAGGATTTTTTGAGGCTGGTAGATGTGAAAAGTATCCAGAATTTTACCAAAAAAGCTAACATTGAGGGAAAACTCAGGAAAAGAAGCGATTGTGTGTGAAAGTAATATCTATTTTGTCTTTTTTCTCACTTTAATAACCTAGTTACTCCCTCAGTTTTATCTTGAGACCCCTTGGTTAGGTCTCAACCCCTGTTTAGCTTTAGCTTTAGGTAAAAGACTGATGGAGTATGTTATTATCATACATGAATCATCATGTACCTCACATGAATTATCATGTAAGTCCTACTCCTATTATTATACAGCATCTCATACTTGCAGTGGGGTGAGATACAGATCATACTTTTTTTTTATCCCTTCATACTTAATTTTATGCTTCATTTGTGACATTTGTAGCACTGATGCAGTTTCTGTGCAGTTTTATAGTAAAATGGTCATACTGTAATACAAATGCACCTGTCAGCACAATGTTTTTTGTCAGTTTGTAATTTATAACATGACATTTCATTCATGCTTCACCATGTATATTTATTTTCTCTACTTTATTTTATATAACAGGTATATATATATTATTTTAAGATGTATATATATCATTCTATATACTGTATGCTATGTAATATATTTATTTTTCTATGAATACTGAGCATCTGTGGCACAAACATTTTCTTTAGGATAAATAAATCTTTTCTTACCACTATTATGACCCTTTCTTAATTCAAATCAAAAACAGCCACCCAAAAACAGTACGTGCCCATAATAAAACATTTGCAGTCACAATAAAGCCACAGTTTCTAATCAGGTCACTGAATCTGATGGGTCACATAATTTAGTGTTTAACAGTTTAACAGTTAGTTTTAATAGGAATTAGAGTTATGTTTGACTTGTACCCAGAAGGAAAAAGTAAAGCCCTGATATTGTTCCCGTGTCCTCCTGTGAGGATGAAGGGCATGGAGGAGGAGGAGGAGGAGGAGGAGGAGGAGGGATAATCTCACCTTTGGGAAAGGGGTTCGGCTGAATAACGTAGAGAAACGCGTGGACCATGTGGAAGAGGACCCCTACGGGCCCCGGCTCGTAGTAAGCGTGGGTATCATAAACCGCCGCCGGTACAAATCCAAAATCCAGCGGCTCCACCGGCGGAGGGGACCGCTGCCGGCGGGAGTCCGCCCGCACCTCGGCCGGGGACGAGCTCCTCTCCTCCGGCTGCTGCGCGCCGCTTGTCGCCCCCCAGCAGAGCAGCAGCACGAGCCACCGTGTCCACAACATGGCTCGGAAAAGTCCAGCTTCGTACAAATAAAATGTAATAAAAAAAAAAACAAAAAAAAACAAAGAGAGCAAAAGTGTAAAAGAAAAGGGAGAGGGGGGGAGAAGAGGCACCGTGAGCGGACACCTGTCCGGTCCCCCGCCGCTCGCACTCAACCGTCCGCCGGGGAAACTTTCCGCAGAGCCGCCGCCGGTCGTTAGCTCCTGGTTCCCCGGTGCGGACTCATCACCGACATCTTCCCGCGGACCCTTGGACGACTGTGGAGCACCGACGGCCGAGGATGTGCCGCTCGCCTCGTCGGTGTCCTCGGTGCCTAATCTCGCGTGCACGCCAAAACCCCGAGGAAAGCTCGCGCTCGCTCGTGTTTGGCGCGCGCGACGCCGCGAGGGTCCGATCACCTGTGGGTCACCTGAGTACACTGCGAGGTACTTGTACTTCAATGATGAAGTACTTCAACTGTACGCGACTCAATGCTTCTACTCTTGTACATTTGTTTGACAGTTTAGGAATTGATTTCTGATGATTTAATCAATTAATCAATTCAATCAATACAAAAGCCACAGCAGTGGATTGCTGCTTGCACATTAACGCATCAGTAATAATTCAATAATATAATATAACAATGAGAGGGGAAACTTTTCTGCACAGTGACTACATTTACTTTTTGGATTTGTATTTTTTCTTAATCAAGATTCTTAAAGGTTATAAACAGTCACAAGATTCAATCAACATAAACCTGTTCTCCATTACTCTTTCATTTAAATACGTAATTTTCTACTAATTGTTGACTAAATACTTTCTTTCTTATACTGTCATTATCACTGTCAGTTGTTTTGAGACATAAAGTAGTTGAACAAAAATCCCCCCCCTCAAAAAAAGAAAAAGACACAAGGTGTCTACACATTGTATTAGTGGGTTATATCTGACTCCCGGTGTATAAATAAGAAGCTGCTTTCCCATGGCAGCAGACGGACCACGTGCTGCCTTTAATGTTTATACAGCTAAGAGTTGGAGTGTGTCTGTATTTTTACTCCTAATCTCCTGAGCAGTAGAGGTCAGACAGTGTTATGGTGTCTGATTACCAGAGAATCGAACTACAGAACCTCAGTGGGTCTCTGCATGAATGTCAGGCAGGTCGTTGACTCTACACGGATCTTTAGCTCTGGGGTTGATCAGGCTCGTGACATTTTGGCAAACACAGAAGGTTCAAGTTCAAAAAAGGGAAAACCCAAAGTTCAGTTACAGCCCGGTTAAGTTGTGCAAGTCTTAGAAAATAGCTTTGAAGCCTTTTGATGTGTCAGCGCTCTCCCTCATCCTCTCTCACCTCCTCAGTCACTTTACATGATACATGACACTACACCGGCCAAATGTAAAGGTGAAGTACTGAGGAAAACACAAGTCATGTCTCTAGAAACAGATAATTTATCAGAGTTGGACCCTGAGACCCCCTGTGTGTGATGACAGACACCCCCTCAAAATACCCATTCAAGGGGAACAGTGGACTGCAGTGTTTGCCCTGTGAACAGAGCCTGCAGTGACTCCTTTCAGTGAAACACCCGCCACTGTTCCCGTGCTCTCACACTCACACACACACACACACACACACACACACACACACAAGCTGTGTTAGACAGTCACATCATACCAGAAAGGGTTACAAAACAAAATTGTGTTTTATTCTCCTTCTACCATCTAGGAGATGTATTACATAGATGGGTCGTCATGAAAAATAAAAACAATAAAAGTCCCATTCATACATATAATATGTCTAGTAGTGAGATTCATCCATGCACTGCAAACTCTCTCAGACACTCTCGCTCGCGCACACACACACACACACACACACACACACACACACACACACACACACACAATTTCAATCCTTCCGTCACAAGACTGCAGTCGTTTATTTTACGGTCCTCCTATAGTGAGGTCGGACTTGACCCGTTTGTGCCTCTCATGTATTAACATTATATAATAAGTACCTGGCAATCTTTGAAAACCCTGAAGGTCCATTAGCTGTAACACGAGGATGGAAATGTTAATAAAGTGAGCACAAGTGGTGGACAGTGTGCCGGATTCTTTGACTGCTTCCCAGTCACGAGTTTTCGATCCTACGCACCTGCCACCAAACGTTTACGGTGTCAAACACCTATTTAACATATTTTCCAAGTTGCAACTCAGATTGACAGAAATTAATTATCTTTTCTTGTTTTGCATGACAAGAAAAATATAAACACTTTATTTTGTATAAAAACCTAAAACAAACAACAATATAGATAAATACTGTATATATTATAATAAAAATTAAATTTTGGTTCAAAGTACAAATTGAGCAAGGAGATTTCTTGGGTTTAAGAAGTAGAGTTGCAATTTGGAAAACCAGTTAAAATTTATTTTACTGCAGTGACCAGAATATTTTTTTCATTCAGTTTGTTGTGGAAATATTTTTAGGACAGCAATAATTGTTGTTTAAAGACCTTCTGGGTTTTTCAAACATCACTGGGTACTTCTTTCTCTGAAAAAACAAAAACAAATGTTCAGCGCTGTAGTTTGAATGTAATGACATGAGAGGCTAAACTTGGGCCTAAGTTGGATCTAGCTTTCGCCACAGACGTGCACTTTGGACCAGAGTTTTACTGTATGATCCACTCAGTTTGTCAAACAGCGCCTCCAGCTTTCACAGCATATACAGACTGTTGGGTACACAAGCATTTGGAAAGAGCTTCTTCCAGTTATCAAAGCCAGCAGCCAACCACATCAAACAATGTCAGCACTCTTCGGGGGTCAGACCTGACTTTGTACAGCTATCTGGTGAATGAAGTCTGTCGGCTTCACTGCTTTTATGTGATCACAGTGCTGATATGATCCTTCTTGTGATTTAGAGATGATTCACCCTCAGCCTTCAGGTATCCTTGAACATTTTACCTGCATACATGAAATCTTAATTATTTTTCATATCACTGTAAAATTAATGGTAAAGAATTGGAAAAACTGTTCAGTTGTTGCCAGTGTCACTGACCATGAATTTAAAGGGAGACCAAGAACAGAGTGGTGTTACACCAACACATGATTATCTGTAGGCTACATGCTTGAATGATGACGGTACACATGAAGCATATTAAAAAAAAAAAAAAAATCACTTGAAAATGAATTATCTTCGAAACTTGTCTGGCTTGAAGTCCACTTCAAAATAAATACTTGTGCCTCTACAAACAGGCAGCATCTTATCTCAGTACTTCAAAGTAACAATATCAACACAAATTGCAAGATACTATTTGTGTCTAAAAGGTAAAGTCCTCGCTGTGACTGCGCCATGAGGATGTTGTGCTCATGCAGGACTGTACTTAGTGTCACTGCTGCCATGTCTAATAGCTATGGACATCTGGAACTCAATTTAAACCTTTAAATGTGTGTTGGTGTGTGTCTGTAGAACGACTTGGAGATTTCAACAGTGTGTTAATGTGATTGTGATTCTTAGTCCTGCAGTTGGATACGGTCAATTTTAGAAAAAAGATCCGAGATTATTCATAAAAACTTCATTTCAAATATTAGAATTTTTCAGGCTTTTGAAATTAAAAAAATGTACAAAAATTGATACGTTTTGTTCTTTCTAAAAACAACAACAACTGCGCTGTACATATGATTGTGCTTTTGAACACATACACCAGCACATACTCCACACAGTCCAGCTGTCATGTGATCACACAGCGACCCACGTTGTACAATTTCACATATACAGATTTTTTCTTTCTTCGTGCTCTGCTCCAGCTGTGCAAGCCAGTTTTGCCACGTCGTCGTCATCAGCAAGCATGTCGGCAGGTTGCCCACGTCACTCAAGACCCATCCTCAAGAGTCTACTTGGTTCACGCGGCACCGACAGGACCAGATGGAAACATCTGAAGCGACTGCTGATGCTTGTAGTAACAGCTTAATGCCTTGGCTGGTTTTGTCAGTAATAAATAAATAAATACCCCAGGGGTCAGGTGCACAAAAAGATGTCTGGTCTGAGCATGCTCCATGACCCGTGTCTGATCCCTGAACGTTGCTGTTTGCCAGGACAGTGACTGGTTATTTTTATATGGCATTCAGTCTATTCGGTTGCCACAGATGGTGAAGCGGTCTATTTCCAGCAAATCTTTCTTGGGCGTTCTGTGTTCAAGTCCGTCCCCTTCCAGTCCCGTGTTGGCGTTGATGATTTTATCATCATCCTCTTCGTCTGGCGTGGTCAGGAATGTGTCCGAGTCAATCTTGGGGAGTGTGGGGGCAGAGCTCTCTGCCATGTTGGCGGGCTGAGGATTGTCTGATACCAGTGATATTCCTACTTTGTCAGTTGTGGGTTCTATTTGAGAGAGAGAGTGGTAGAGTTTATTAGAAGCAGCAGAAGAACATACATACATACATACATACATACACAGTACAACTGACAGTTCACTAACCCCTCCACTAAAGAGCAATTGTCCAATCATGACTTAGCAACTGTAGCTTTGACAAGCTTTGAATTTGGCCGAATGCTGAAGCACTGTGCATGAGGCTGAGCTGTAAGAGTGATACTCAGCCTTTAAATAGTTTGGAAGGTAGCAGCAGAGCTTTTGTTCCAAGGCCAAGAAGCGCATCAACACATTAACTCATTCAATGAGTTTGTGGGACTACAGGTTAAAAAAAGCCTCATTCACGAAAAAATTCCACTGTATAGTTTTTCCATATATTCCTTAGCTAGCCAGCTCCTGCTAGTAAAATCTGCCACTAACGGTTGTCATTTCAACCGGTGAAATCGATGGTTGCTGGCAGGGAATGAGAAGTCTGCTTTTGTCTACTTCTGTCTGAAAACAATGTTACATTGTTTTGAAAATGAATAAGAAGTTTGAGTGGTAAATCTGCCGCCTTATCATTGTAAACTGCGTATGTACCGTGTGAGAACAGAAAGTCTGACAGATAACAACAGTAAGTAAGGAGGATGAGGTTTACTGAATGTTATATTTAGAAATTTAAGAATAGAGAGATAGATTAACTGATTGCTACCTTGCTGTGGTGCAGTGGGAACGTGTTTGGTGCGGTTAGCTCTGGAGTTTGCACGGCTGGAGACAACGGAGGGTGGAGGGTCGAAGAGCTTCTCTTCCATGTTGGCCTCTTTGACAAACACACAAGACGTTCCCAGCAGAACGATACTGTTGAGCACCTTCAGAGTGATCATCCTGCTCACACACACACACACACACACACACACACACACACACACACACACACCAAACATTAAAAAAAACACATAACTAATAATACTGCAAATATGTGTTGAAAACTCGGAAAAGACCACTTGACATTTACCCCAGGTAAAACAGCAGCACACACATAAAGGAGAGCGAACCCTGGATCTTCACTGAGCTGGTCACTACTCTAATCAACTGGAAACAGAAACACATCATCAGTTGCAAAGGTTACAAAGTCAACAGTCAACATTATAACATACACATTATCAATGGCAATGGATATTCTCATAAAAAGTGACTGACCAGCAGAGCTAAAGGAAGAGGGATGAAGCCCATTCTTCTGGATACTGAGTCACTGTAGTCTGTGTAAGCCTGGGGACACATTTAGGACATTTTCTCATAATGCATCATCAAGAATCAACACTTTTAATATATATTCAAATACAAATAAACAACAACCCAAGAACAAGTGTTTTGTCCATTTGCTTGTATTTTCTTAGGTTGCAGTGCATTGAGCTCCCTGGCACCACAAAAAACTGTTTCACAATTGAATTTCTAGAAAATTGACAAAGTTACAATATATACTGATACTTAAATATAAACACTGGTACTAGATTTTATCCATAACGCCCACCCCTAGTAAGAGTTTCTCAAACTTTTATGACATGTGACTTCAGCTGACCCCAGCAAAATAGGGAATGTGCATGTTATCATGTCATATAAATATGACATATTATATTCCCTTTCAGGATCACAGTGCAGCACCACGATATACAATATTTCACACCTACACTCAAACAACATTATTATGACTGAATACAGTGTATAAGACAAGTATGAATCACTTTGCTGCGTCCCTGTGTGCATAACAATCATGTTCAACAGTTGGGTGGAGACCCAGCTGATATTTGAACTTATTTCACTCACATTTTTCTGTCGACTGCTGACAAGGTCAAATGCAAGGCTGGCTCTGTATTCCCCGTATACCTGGAAAATGACACAGAGTACACAACATTAGTCAACCAAAGTATGAACATCAAAATATTAAACAAATATACAGTTACTGAAATAGATGGATTTGGCAGAGGGTATCGGAGTTATAATGATGATGATGATGATGATGATAGGTGATAACGTTATCTTATTTACTTTCCAAATCTAAGGCTGCCTGTTCAAGCAAAGGTAAAGTATGAGTGGTGGCAATAGATGAGTCAAATCTAATTTTGATGAAGCCAGTGTAAAAAAAACAAAAGTGAGAATGTGCACACGTGGAGTCAATGTGAACGGGCACGGATACACATATACTTGAATGCCAGCTACGCATGAGAGAGGTTTGTATGATTAGGTTTGACAGTTTTGGGATAAAGGGGTTAATCCCTTCCTGTGGAGTTGGTTTCCGTTACATAACCAAAGTAACAACTCCTGAAGGAAATCAGAGAGGAAGAGAAAACCACAGGGAAGTGAAAATCAGCAAAGTGCTCCTTTAACTTTTTTTGTGTTGCACTACCAGTATATTCTTTTGACAGTAATATGTCTTAAAATGTCGCATCAACATGGTACTGATACTCTCCTCTATCCATTCATATACAGATACTACTACAAATACTACAAAAGTGTCAACAATTCTAAACTGCATAAAACAATTTTCATAATTTTTCATAATAACTATCCTAAAACATGTGTAGTGCAACTCAAGTGCAAACTGATGGCATTTCTGAATATCCCAACTTATTCTTAAAATAACAAAACATGGCACTACAACACATGAAGTGACTCTGCTAAAAGCCTGTAAATAAAAATTTAAAAAAGCCAATTAACGGAGCAGACTCCATCCGCCAATCAGGACTGTAAGATGTTGTTTAAAGCAGTAGAAAAAAAGCTAGTAAATTGACCTGGAACTAAGATTATTTTGGTCAAATTTAAAAGTGCTCTCTTTGGCGGACTGTCTTTAGAACTATCAACATATGTCGAGACACTCACTGCACCATGACCTGATGAATAAACTGTGAAAGTACAAAAAAGACTCACATCAGCACTGATGTCATTGAATTTGGTGATGAAGGCATGCTTGACGATGTCCACGGCAACCTCTGAGGCTATCACCATGACTACATCAGGAAACAGCACCCACAAGTGGTCTAAAAGCAAACACATCAAAAACTTGTCAGTGTCAATTAAGTTCAGTTTAAGAATAGTTATAAAAGTCAGTGGCTGGTCACTGCTGAGCCACACTGAGAAGGCCAGAGGATGTACCTGTGAGGAGCAGTGTGATGTAATGTCTAACTATCATTTAGATAAAGCAGCTGTGTAAATGTCACTACTGTTATTTTCTCTGTACATTGCTGCGTTAGTTACCAGGGTTCCACGAGAACTGCTCCATGTTTCTCAGACAGACGATGAGCAGGAGGATGTAGTTGGTGAACCTCTCTTTTATGTCTGTGGGAAACAAACAAATCAATCCTGGATTAACCTACTTTGTACTCACTGCGGCTGAGCTCGATTTCATAAATTTACCTTGTACTAAATCACCAAGTTCAAAGGCAGAGTTACAAAATGTCCGCGTAATAGCAGTTTTGGTGGCAAATATTTGGCAATTTTGGCATCATTCACCACTTACCGCTGTTTGACATCTGGAAAAGGTTGTTCTTTTCAAACTTCTTGAAGACGCTTCCTTTGATCTCCACAAACTGCAAAAAACACCCAAAAATATCACGACTGAACGCATGCTGTATGCACTTTTAATTGAGTTGAATGTGTCTGTATGGATTATACTTACGTTGTTTGACATCATGATGGTGAGCAGGGACTTGTTGTGGGAGTTGAAGGCTACGTTGAGAGTAGTGGCTTGAACCATGATGAGGATGGCATGGAGAACTACACACAAACATGCTGAGGAAAAAGTACACTGAGGACTACAGTAAAGAATATCATGTTGTGTGTTAATTCTGATGTTCACATTCTACTAATCTGAAGTAAAGATGTGTAAGGTTACAACTAATGATTATTTCATTATCTATTCATCTGCAGATTATTTTCAATTAATTGATATTAATTAATTATTCTATAAAATGTCCAAAAATAGTGGAAAATGCCCAAGTTGACATCTTCAAATTGCTTATTTTGTTCGACACAGTCCAACACCCAATTATAGTTAGTTTACTATCACAGAAGACAAGAAAAAAAGTCTCAACATTTTTTTTTTGGAGAAACTGAAACTGAAACTTAATAATCTCAATTATTTCTTTTGTCTTCATTGTTGCTGTTGCCGATTGACTTAGTGTTTCAGATCGAAAGATGTCTTTTTTTTTTTCATTTTCTGGCCTCAAATCATGTACAGAAGCAACAAGCTACACAGACTGGCAACAACAATCACAGGTCCTTCTCAGTGAGGATACAGACGTAGAGCACAGCCATGAGGAAGTGAGGAATCACGCCTATGTGCGCCCTCTTCTTCTCCTTGGGTTCTGTGGCTGTCCAGTACAGAGCGTCCAGTATGTCCTGGCCGAATGATGAAAACAGGCGGTCCGCCACCTGACAACACAACATGGAAGAACAAGAGGAGGAGAGAGAGTTTAGCTGGAATGAGTGGGCGGCTAAATGTACAGGACAATGAGAGTTATAAACATTAAGAAGTATTATCTGGGTGTACCTCTAACATGTTGTATATGATGTATAGTTTGATGACAGACTGTCCTCTGATCAGGTGGTACATCATGGAGTAGTCCACGTAGCTCATCATAGAGTAACACAGCACCATAATGAAGCCTTTCAGCACATCACACACCTGGGCTGGCTGTAGTAGGCGGGAGCCACTAAAAACACACACAAACAAATTACACATGGAAGAAATGTTCACAAAAGAAAGTCAACAGAGCAATAGAATGAACGTTATCATAATCAGAAAGTGCTCTACTGCCCTCTAGAGGTTATAAACAATGTTGCACTTATTGATTCTGCTTACAAATGTGGACATTGCCATGTGAAGATATTTACCAAATCTATATGTATTAGTCAGTTTGTACCCATTTTCAATAATTTTTTTTATGACCTAATAAAACTCTCCCACGCAATGTTGCAACAATTTACAGTGCCAGCAAAATAGAGAAAATTAAGCAAATCCTCACATTTCAGAACCTGAGAATGTTTGATTATCAACATTGTTTCATTTTCTATTGATCAACAAATGATTAATCGATTAATCGTTTCAGCACTAGTTTTGCAGGCATATACAGAGAGGGAGTGTACACTTTCCTTTACAGCTGAAACAATTAGTCAATAGGTCGATCAACAAAATATTAATTTGCAATTTTTATGATAATCTCTTATTTAAAAAAAATTTGATCACATGTGAGGATTTGGTGCTTTTCCTTGTCTTACATTATAGTAAACTAAATATCTTTGAACTATTGGTCAGACAAAATAATTTAAAGAAGTCACTTGGCTCTAGGAAATTGTAATGTGGGCATTTTTCCGATGTTTTATAAAAAAAAACAATCTGAGAAAAGAGTACGTAGAATAACTGATAATAAAAATAATCGTTAGTTACTGTCCTAGTCTCCTTTATTACTTATACTGCATGAGGGTGGACATATTAAAAGCAACATCTATACATCATACAACAACTGTATTCAATGAATACAGCTGTTTTTGAGGTGTTGATTAAAATCTGTGAGAGCTTTTCATCATTTGTCAAATATTGATTGTTAATGTGGCCAAAGATAGATTAAGGAAATTTATTTGAATTTGCATCCCTAATACCTAAGAGTATACTTTACCTGAGGCCACAGCAAGGCAATGTGAGGAGCCGTAAAAGGGCCAGAATCACCCTGAGGGGCAGCAGGGTGAACACATAGAGAAAAGCGTCCAGACAGAGGAAGAATCCGAATGTCATCAACTAAAGAGAGCAAGACACAGAAAGGGAGAATATTTATGTATTTGTGACTTTTTAAAGATTTCCCACAGCTAATTGTTTGTGTTGTTTGTGTGTTTACCTTCTCGAGCTCCTTGGGGATGCGGAGGCAGGTGTAGACCCTCTCTCTGCGCTCTGTGTATTTGGCTTCATTGTGTTCCAGGAAGTAGCCTCTGGTGAGCTCGGTAGTTATAAATCTGACCAGAGACAGATCTAGAGCCAGAAATGGACAGAGACAAAGCATTGAACACACACACCTTACAGCCTTATTCCTAAACAAACTATCTTATCTCATTTCCCATGAATAAGATCAGTCTGAGATTATAATGGAAATTCACCTGCCAGTGATGTCCCTCCTGTTTTCTCTCTCCCTCACTCACACAATAAAAATAACTGCCATCCTAAAAAGCTTTGATAACTTAATTTACAGATTTACAGCCGGTGTCTGCAGCCAAATGGGGGGCCTTAGCTCATAATAAACCATGCATTTTCAAATTTGCATTATGGTAAGAGATACCTTCAATATATGGCCAAACATTCATTCCAAAACCACTCACCTGCTGCTACAACAGTCTCCACTGTTCTTCCAAAGAGTTTTGGAACCAGGCTGCAGGCATTTGCTCCCAATCAGTCACAAGAGCATTATAATGATAATAAACCTTATTTTTATAGCACTTTTCTTAACAAGGTTACCAAGTCCTTTACAGAAAAAGCAGCAGATAAAAAACAAAAACAACCGAGGGATCCTAACAACATATAAACACTGGGGGAATAAAATAAAGTTAAATGTAAAATAACAAGAGTGGGAAGATAAAACCCAGCAACATATTAAATGGGGGATAACTCTGCCCCTGCTGCACCAATACCCACAGCAGGAAAAGCACAGGTGTAAATATTACAATTGATGATGGCTAAATTCCATTTAGCTGCTTCAGTTTCAGGGTTGTGGCATTGTGCATACTGGCTCACTGGAACACTTGAATACAACACCATTAATGTTATTTATTAACACCTGTACTTTTCCTGCTATGACAAGTCAAAATGTTTTGCTGTTAAAATGGGCAATTTTGACCGGCCTGTCACAAGTCCCCCAACTCTATGGAAGTGCAATGCTAAATCATAAGTAAATCATCACTAAGAAATCTAGTCTAAACTGTAAAAAAACAGGCCCAGACCAGATGAACCCATATCCTCATACTTTTGGCTCCATGGACCTTTTCAGCAGCACGCCTGAATGCGCATGCGCACAGAAACACGTCTTACTTTGACAGAGCAGCGAACTGGCCTATTAAGACTCCTGCATGGTTACATGCGGCGGTGCTGTCCTGCAAACAGCAGGGCTCCTAACAGCAGGGCTCCTAGCAGCAGATGCCCTTTGGATGCACGTAACGTTACTCACGTTACTCAGCTCACTGTTTATCAAACAGTGGCCCCGGTGATGCGGCTAGTTAACGTTACATCCTGACACCGAGTGGAAACTCGGAGCAGCTGCGCGCTTAAGCAACGTTGCAATCGCAGATAACCACGCATGCAGCGCGGTGACCTTATTAAATCAAAAACGGGTTTGCCGGTAGAAAAAAAACAACAACGATCACTTGAGTAGCCGGCTGACGTTAGCGCTGTCAAACCGGGCTCAGTGGCTGTAATAACGAGGCTGGCGCTCACCTGACAGGCTGCGTTTATTGCCCTTACTGCCGCCATTTTTATCATTGGCCCTCAACGTATCCGTGGCTCCGTCTTCCTCCTTGTTGCTCTCTGTTTTGGCACCCTTTCTGTCCCTCTCCAAGTCCTCCTTCTCCTTCTCTTTCTCCTCTCCCAACCCTGACGACAGCGAGTCCGCCATCTTCGCCAAACGGTCTCATCGGCTGCCTGGGAGACTGACGTCTGCGTCACACGCTGTGACGGCATCACGTCGCCTGCAGTTTCAGCCAATCAGCAGCAGGTGTCGCCAAACCTGTTCACACCTTCTCTGGTTGATTGAGTCAATAATTAATGATTGATTGATCCCCCCCCCCCCAACAGCTTTGTCAACAAAAAACAATGTACAAGAATCAGATATCACAGCTCCAATAAAATAATTATTCAACCAAAATACATCAAATGACAAAAAATAAAAGGATAACAAAGTTTTTAAAAAGCAATAATATCCATGAATAATAAAAACATAATAAATATGAATAACAAATTTTATGGCTTAACTGAAATATTATGAGGTGTAATTTTACTGAAAACAAATTAATTTAGTAATTTGTAGGCTACCATGTAAGTACAGTATCAGTATCACCTTAAAGCTACATTTTTCAAGACAGTGTCTCAAGATAAGGAGTCAGCTTTCTGTCCTTATCATGTCGGTGGATGTTGTGCTTTAGTGGTGCATCGAAGTTAGAATTTATTGAATTACAGAAAACCAAATTCTCGAACAATGAACCTTCAGCCTTTTGTCGATCCAGCCCTTGCTTTGAATTCAGTGAATTGCAGTACCTGAAGTCATTCAGGTATAAAAAACAGCAATATAAAAGTACTTAAATACACGATATAAAATAACAAAAAGAGGATAAAAGTAGCTATGAGAAATAAACATTATAACATGACATTTACAATATAAAAGTACCAAATATATATCATAACATTACAATAAGAGGATAAAAGTAGGCAACATGGAAATATACATTATAACTTAACAATAACTATTTAAACGTACCAAAATATAAATTATAACATGACAATTACAATATAAAAGTACCAAAATATACATATGAACATAACAATAACTATATACCAAAATATAGGCCTAGGTATGAATATTAAAATGCAGTAGGTTATAAAGTGAGTTTTAAAATTATGCAAAAGAGAGACTTTAATGAATAAGCGAAGCATGAAAGAAACCAGATGAGAGATGTAGGACTTCAAATCCTTCATCTGTAAACTCATTGTCTCTCTGTGTTAATGCTCTAACTTGACCTTTAACATCTGCGTTAAACTGTCATCCTGACACCATTGAATATGACTTTGCCGCCTCTATGGTCACCAACCGTGATGCATTTCCAGCTCAAAAGGCCAAGTTGCAAAGGTTAATTCATCCCCTGGATAAAGAGAGAGAGAGAGAGAGAGGGGGAGAGAGAGAGAGAGAGAGAGAGGGAGGGAGGGAGCAGGAACCAGGCGCTGTGCAGGGATAGAGTTTCTCCCGGTAAGGGATCTCTCTCTGACCGCCACAGATTCGGTTTCTCCTCCTCTGTGACTCACACATGCAACATTTCACCAACAGAAACAACTACTTTTTTTTTTTTTAATCGATTATGATTTATTTTTCTTTCTCCAACTAGAATAAACTCATGGTGATCGCCGGGTGTGCACCTCTGTCGGGGCACCATGGGCCCGTAGGATGCCTTCTGTGTGGAAACGGATAACGTTCTCGGTGGCCTCGGTGCTCTGCGTGGGATCGGTGGTCCTGCTGGTCGTGGCCCTGTCCACGGAGCGCTGGGTCACCGGGCGGATCCTGTGCAAGACCGGGGCGGAGATCGTGAACGCGTCGCACCCGGAGCTGGAGCAGTTCATCGGGGACGTTTACTACGGTTTGTTCCAGGGAGGAAAGAGCAAGAAGTGCGGGCTCGGCAGGAGGCGCTCCAAAATATACAGTAAGATTAAATACAGCCTGGGAACTCTCTCACGGTTCATTCTTATTAGGACTAGACAGTGTGCACCTCCTCTTTCTATCTCCTCCTTGTGTTTATCATTTAAAATGGCACATGTAACATCTAACATCCATCTGGAGGTAGAGCAACATGGTATTATCACTCCTAGTACTCAATAAAGCAAACGTACACCATATAATGAATAGCTCACACCATCAAGATTAGATATTTTAAGAGCAAAACAAGTCCTGGAGATCACAAAGTTTCCAAAAATACCAAATATATCAAGCTGAATTTTGGGGAAATGTGTTCAAATTAATGCACAAGACATCTAGACTATGTTGTAATTGATCATTTGAGCAGCCATAAAAAGACAGTCATGGGTTAAGTATTTAATTAAATGTAAACATATAGCCTATATTATAGAATATATACAGTATCACGCTGTCAGACTGTGGAATAAAATATTTTTATTCCTATATTCAAGAGTAGACTGTATGTTTTGGGGTTATCTATACACACCTGTTGCGTAGAGTAGAAATGTGTTGCCATGAGTTCATTAGATCTTTTCTGTTATAATTATTATTTTAAATACATTTCTGGTAATTATTGCTTGATATAAATTCTATATAAACAATAAAAAGCACATAAACTAAAGTAAGACACACAAGACACACACACAAAATTACATCCTTTAGGCTCCCATTCTACATGGATCTCATGAGTCTGTGGACATTATAGTACATGTTTTTCATCGTGTAGGCCAGTGCCACACAATCACAGGTGTACAAGTACGATTCACCTGGTGTTTTTCAGTGTCTCACTTCATCTTGACTTACACAAACCAGCTCACAAGGCTAATAATGTGTGCTTTTATCTCTGTTTCTGTCTGACTGTCCAGTTTTCCCGAAGCTCGTGCGGACGTTGAACGGTGGCCTCCACATGATGGTGATCCTCTTCCTGCTGGTGGCTGTGGGCTTCGCGTTGGTCAGTCTGTCTTTCTGCATTTACAACGCACGCAAGGTTCCCTACCAGAGCATCAAGGGGCCCAAAGGACTCTACCTGTGGAACTTCATTGCTGGTATGTGAGGCAACTTTGTCTTTACGCTTGCCCTCAAAATCTCCCTCAAATGTTGATTTTTCCAGTCTAGCTTGCTTCACATTTCCACCCTCATTTCTCCATTTGCACTTCTTTCCACGTATGACTTAACTTAGCCAGTCAACACCCCTCTCTCTCTTCACTTCTTGTTTTAATTTCAGTGGCCAGTATTTTTCTTTCACCCCTCTTTTTTTAACTCGAGTGTTTTTTCCTTATTTCCCTCACTGATGCTTCTGAGCCTTATTTTACCTCTCTGTTTCCGTTCCCTGACTTTTCCCCCCTCTGTTCCCAGCTTTTTTCGGTGCCCTGGCCGTGCTGTGTTTCCTGGCAGCCGTGAGGCACCACAGTCTGACCGAGCGGGTGGCCAATTATCGGGAGAACCTCTTCGTGCTCGTTGTCTTGGATGACAGCCTCGACTGGTCTTTCTGGCTGGGTGTAGGCAGTGTTGCGACACACTTTGCCGTCTGTGGCGTGATTGCCATGAGCCGGATCAAACTGCCCAAACCGGAGATCAAGAAACCAGAGGAACCCACCATCTCTTCTCTGGACCTGCTCTACTGAAGGACCTAAACAAGTATAGCACTGTTGGCTGACTAGAGCAAACCACAATGACTGACAGCGGAGTGAAACCAACACTGTGCCAGAGCCCCTTTCCTTTTATGCTCATTACAGCCTCAATTTAGCCTCATGACCCATTTGTAGTTAATTTGTTTGTGACAATTATTTAAAAGATTCAAGTGTAGACTGGAAAGTGGTTTGCTTACTCAAAAAGTTGCCTTGACTCATGGCCGGAGTAAACTGCTACGGGGGCCCTGGGACCAAAATGAGCTCCTGGTCCCCCATTAAGCCCCAGTACCTCCACTCTCTGTGTCATGTGCACAGTTTGATAAAACACATTCATTTTGGGAATATGCAACATATAATTGAAATTTTTGAAACTAGATTTTGACACTGGTACAAACATATAATCATTATTAGTTTCAGGCAGAGTAAAGAAATGTTTGGAGTGAAGACATCAAGGCATCAAGGACAAGAAACCTTCAGGTGCCACCAAGCAGTGATACAGTAGAACCTGGACTTTAAACCGTCTTCAACAAGAAGTAGTGATGGTTTTGCTGTTCGAACAGTCAACACACACTGGATCTTCAAAGGAACACATGCTCACTATTTCCTGTATGGTGCTGTTCGTCCTGACAGAAACAGACTGTGGACGGATCAGACTCATGTTCTGCAGGTGGCTGCAGACATTGTACAAATCACCAAATCCAAGTCAAACTCTAGTCACTCACTTGTAGTGCCACTTGTAGCGATTGTGATAACATGAGGATCACAGAAAAGGCTGAGACACAAACAGCAGATTTTCAGGCTTTTTATGGCCCTTCTGTTTAGTAGCCTGAGCCTTAGTCTTGACATGTGAGTGCAAAGAGTTCTGCATCCCAAACTTGACCTTTGAATTCTAGACATCCTGTGGTGTATATATTCTGTCTATAACTGCAATATGTAAATACATCATTATTTTTTTCATTATATGTGTAAAATGTCATTAACTGATCTGTTTTTCAGTCACTTTATTGTTTCCAGAGTAAAGTCTTCAGTCTTTGGTTGAAAGTGTAAGCCCGTTATTTACAGTAATTATTCTTGAATCCTGATATAAAGTATTTAACTATGCATGAATAATGATTTATTATATGATCTTCCGTAAACAGAAAGAGACAAAAATAATCATCCTTTGATTTGTGTTCACCTTAACTTGGTTATAAGAGGTTCCTCACAGCTGAAACTAATCAGGGAAACTAACAAACTGGATATGAACAAACTTGTCTACAGAAGACATCCATTAAACAATTAGTTGGCGTAGGAGTTTCTTCTTTTTGTGTGAATGTACTTGTTTTCACCCAAGGACCTGAGGCTTCGTCTTTCCTTTTTTATTTGCTCTCTACAGTAATATAATATTCTCTGTCTCAGTTTGTATGTATATTTGAATAGAGAGTCGATTGTGTTTCCGTTTTTGAATCTGAAAATTACATAATGCATGCATCACATGTATTAATTTTCTTTTTTCAAACTTTCTGCGGGCTCTAACTTTTTTTTGTTAGAACCAAAATTCTTATTTAACTACAGTAGTAAAGTAAAAGTACTCATTATGCAGAATTGCCCATTTCAGAATAATATGTATTATATTATTGTCTCATAATTATTGATGCATTTATGTGTACATCACTTTAATGTTGGAGCTGGTAAATGAAGGGACTATTTTCAATAAATCTTAACCGATAATAATACATCATAGTTTATTTGTTGATTATATTTGTATCAATCTGAACCTGCAAAGTAACATCAGCTGTCAGATAACTGTAGTGGAATAAAAAGCACAATACTTCCCTCTGAATTGTAGTGGAGCAGAAGTATAAAGTTGTATGTCAGAGTTTGTCCTGCTGCAGATTCCCACTCCAGCCGCCAGGTGGCGTCTCTGTCGCTTGTTGGTGACGTAAGAAAACCGCGACGCCGTCAGCTCGCTCTGACTCCTCCCTCCTCCTTTTGCACATGGATGCGACCTCTAAACCTCTGAGTCTGTAGTGTGTTATTCGGGTTTTATACATGAGAAGCAGATGACAATGCTTCTTCTGAGGAGAGCAGCGCAGACGGCGGCGCGGACAAACCACCGCCGGACATTTTCTGCGTCGCAGACTCACCTGAACGAGAGAAAAGTAAGTAGATCACAATAACCTGTGACTCATTAGCTGACAGATAGTTACATCACACTGGACACAGACACGCATTTCATCCTGCAGTTCAGAGATTTAAACCCATCCAGCTGTGTGTGTGTGTGTGTGTGTGTGTGTGTGTGTGTGTGTGTGTGTGTGTGTGTGTGTGTGTGTGTGTGGATGTGTTTGTCTATGAGTGTGTGTGTTGTTTCTTGTAAACCCTGACTGTGTTGATGTGCGTCTGCAGGGTCTGGTGCTGGGAGTGTTTGAGAAGGAGGGAGAGGAGGATGGCAGCCTTCATTTCACAGAGACCGCCGCAGGTTTTGACCAAACTTTGTCTGGGAAACTCTCTGAACTGCTGAAAATGTGAGTCTCTAACATCTGTGAACTGTCTTGTTATTGATGACAACAGTATACATTCCTAACTAAAACAAATGAAGTCAAACACAACAGTTCTGCATTAAACTAATCTGCATTCATGGAGACCATAATGTTAAATAAACAGTTTTAGAGAAGTGTTGCTTCAACTTTACGGTAATTTGGTGGCTAATGTTTTAATATTTAGTTCACCCTCATTGATAAAACTTAGTTGGACAAAATATTAGAACCACCTGCACCACAAACTACACCCTGCAGAATTTGAATCAACATTAAGCTTGAGAGTTCATTCATGGAAACAGTAGTTGACAAAATAATCTCCTCTCAAGGTCCACTTGCTCGCTTTAGTCTCCATTAGCAGATGAAGTCCACACAGTTTTGTTGGAGCTGTAGATGTTCAAAGTTTGGAAAGTTTTAAACAAAATAGAAAACTGCATGAAAGTATGATTTAGTGCAGGGCTGGTGTATTAGACTGCATTAGTTTTAGCTATGTATACAACTAGATTATACTTTACTGATGAATAGAAAAATGAAAAAAGAGCCTTGACATATTTAAATTTGTCTTAGAAAGGGTAAAAAAAAAGGTGATGAGTGCATCCCTAATGTTGGTATCAGTATTAGTGAAAAAACATACAGTACTGTAGCATTCCTGATAGATATCCCGCTTACACTGTGTGTCTGAGTAACTTGTTACATAGTTAATAAACCGGTTTTGTTTTGTTCTTTCCAGCTCTGGACCAGCTCTCAAGAAAGGCAAAAGCAGAATATTTTATGGAATCCACAAGGTAACAGGGTGTGACATTATACAAAGAAAACAGTGTCTCTTGACAACATCCAAGTAACTAAATCTTCCCTGTGTCGTCCTCAGGACTTCCCGTGTGTAGCCGTAGTCGGGCTGGGTAAGAGCAGTCCAGGTGTGTGTGGGTCAGAGAGCTGGGACACCAGCAAGGAGAACATCAGACACGCGGTGTCAGGTAAGACACGTGACTCGTCTTAGTTCTGCCTACACGGAGGACTAACTGGAGTTAGTACCTGGCTGACATCTGTGTGTTTGTCTGTGTGTGTTCAGCTGGCTGCAAGTTACTTCAGGACCTGGAGGTGAGCCACGTGGAGGTGGACGGCTGCGGTGATGCCCAGTCAGCAGCAGAAGGTGCCGCTCTGGGTTTGTTTCATTATGACCAACTCAAATCCAAGAAGAAGACCAAAGTAACCACACAGCTTCATGGAAGGTAGACTAACAAAGCAGACTTTTACATGTATTTGACTCTTGGGTTAATACAGATGCATGCAGCATCATGCTAATGTGTATGCTGTATGTCTGTGTGTATTTGTTCTTAGTGCTGATTTGGTCGGTTGGGAGAAAGGAGTCATGTATGCAGAAGGCCAAAACCTGGCGCGGCTACTCATGGAAGCTCCAGCCAATCACATCACTCCTACTGCTTTTGCCAACACTATCGAGGAGAAACTAGCGGCGCATGGTGAACGAGTCATAATAAATAAGAGGTTTGTGCTTCATTCATCATCACTGACTATGTTTACAAGGGTTGCAGTGTGTTTTTACTGTGCATCCTTTTATAATTCATCTATTGTGTTTATCTTTATCTTATCTTTCTTTTGTTGAAGTAAGTATGTTATCAAGGCACTGTGGGAAACATAAATGAATCCAACTGCTTCTTAAAGTGTTATCAGATATGGACTACATTTGACTGCATGGTGCCGTAAAACTTTTTGCTTGGTAGGAAGATAAATATTAATCTGATATGGGATATTTGCCATAAATATACGGTACAGTATAATCGGAAGACATTTTTGTATTTACTTTATGGTATTCAGAATTCCAATCTAAATGTTAAACAATTAGTAATTGATGCGTCAATGGACAGAAATTTCAAGCTAAAACGCCAAATATCCCTCAGTTTCAGCTTCTTACAGTTGTAAGGGACACTGAATGTCTTTGGGTGGATGTTTGGTTGGATATTACAAACAATTTAAATATGTTACCTTGGGCTTTAGGAGACTGGGATGGCCATTTATTTACTATTTTTTACATGATGGAGACATAATGATTGTAAACCAGAAAACAAATTGAGTAATTACATGAACAACTCCTGTAAACAGCTAAATGAAAAATATTCTGTCACTTAGAATAAGGTCCAGTCTGGTTATTAATTGTTTTTGTACTGAGCTGATGAAGGAGAAAAGTTTTAGTTTAATAATTCATGTGTTTGTGTAGGTCTCAGGCTTGGATAGAGGAGCAACAGATGGGAGCGTTTCTCAGTGTGTCTAAAGGTTCAGAGGAGCCCCCTGTCTTCCTCGAGCTACATTACAACGGTTCTCCTGACAGCAGTCAGGCCCCGCTGCTCTTAGTGGGCAAGGGAATCACTTTTGACAGGTAAACTATAATAACAAACACTCCAGCTCACTCCCTCATCACAGTCACATCTCATCGTAAGACAATTCTCATATAAAGTTGTTTGTTTCACCACTTGTCTGCTCTCTTTGTTTGCCGGCAGTGGTGGTATTTCTCTGAAGCCGTCCCCTTCTATGGATGCAATGAGAGCTGATATGGGGGGAGCTGCCACCGTGTGCGCGTCTATCGTCACAGCAGCAGCTCTGAAACTGCCGGTCAACATTATTGGTGAGATTTTTGACAATATGTATCCTCCAACATCATTTTTCTCCTATTATACGATTATAAATGAAAGTTTCTTTGAATCACTGTGCATGTACTTATTTTTGATAGAAACATGTAACGTCTAAGTGAAAACAAAGCCTGTATGTTTCCACTCAATGAATCAGGTCTGGCTCCCCTGTGTGAGAACATGCCCAGTGGAAAAGCTACTAAACCAGGGGATGTCGTCACAGCCAAAAATGGAAAAACAATCCAGGTGGGTGGACCCCTGATGAAATGTGAAAGTTTCAAACAGTTACCTGAGTGTGATATGTTTGTGTACCTGTATGTGTGTGTACGGATGAACAGGTTTTATTGTTGTTGCGTACAGGTTGATAATACAGATGCGGAGGGCCGACTAGTTCTCGCTGACGCACTGTGTTATGGACACACCTTCAACCCCAGAGCCATCGTCAATGTTGCTACGCTAACAGGTGGGATTATTTAAATTCATTTATTTACATAGTGACATTGACATTATGGTAGGAGATTGGTTTTGACTTAAACTTAACTTTCGTTTGTTACGATTCAAACAAACTCATGTGCGTTTGCTCATTTGGTGAAAGGAAAAGCTGGTAATTTGACTTTTGTTGTCAACCAAACATTCAGACTGAGACCAACTAAAAGATGGGTCTCGAGGAAGAAACCGTCAAGGATGTGATCTGTATAAGCAATCTCTATACTTACCATGGAAACACGTGCTTTGGAGGCTTTCAATTGTTCTGTGGGTAAGACGCAGATAGTATAACCGCAGTTTAAATCTCACCAGGGAAATCTTCACTATTAAGGCAAAAATGCCCCAAAAACAACACTGAAAAGAAGCGTGTTGTGGCTGTGTTTCCGTGTAATTTGGCAGTTCTTCAATAAAAAGTAAAGAGAACTGTATCGAGCCATGATTCCATCGTGTTTAACCTGTTGGTTATTTTCATGACATATGAGGTTAAGGTCCAGTTGTGTCTCACATTTTAGTGCTAATAATCAGTTATTTCTTTATGAGCTCTTTGTGACACCAGAGAACATAAATGAATACATAAGGTGCAGGAAAGTGTTGCATGACTTGCTGTCACTCAATGGAATTTGAGTTGCCCCTCGTGGAATCATTAGTGCTAATGATGCAGGGGGACAGTGACCAGGACTGTCCGATGAATGAGTCGCCTGTCCATGTGAGTTCATGTTTACAGCCTTTAGACAAGAGTTCTTATGGACCAACTGAACTGAACCACCAGGTGTGAAATCCACCTTAGGCTGATGATGCTGCATAATTAAATATAAGATTTGTAAATATAAAATTGTGGCTTCTTCTGTCTCCAAGGTGCGATGGATGTCGCTCTTGGCTCAGCAGCATCTGGAGTATTTACCAACTCTGACTGGCTGTGGGAGCAGCTGCACAAGGTACTGTGTCTGCACAATAAACACACTCGCAACACGTCAGTCTCTCAGCTTCTGGGTTGACTAATGGTGTGTGTGTGTGTGTGTGTGTGTGTGTGTGTGTGTGTGTGTGTGTGTGTGTTAAGGCTAGTGTTGTGACAGGTGACAGAGTGTGGCGGATGCCTCTGTTCCAGCACTACACCAGACAGGTGACTGACTGCCAGCTGGCTGACCTCAACAACATCGGCAAATACAGCCGGTACGTATCTCACTGCGCTCAGTGATATCGGAGTAGTACAAGGCCCCGTTCGCCATACGAAGATAACCATGTCTGGCTTTTGGTTTAAAAAGTCCTTCAACCCAAACCTGCAGAAATGCAGCTTATTGATGGATCAGTTGGATCATGACCAAGATGTTTTAGGGTGAACAACATACATGAACTAATTTTGTGATACAAGTGGCTCGCTTTGTTAGATTTATAATGGAAGTGTTGATATAAATAGGATTTTACATGAGAACATGCAGCTTATTGTAAAATCACTATTATCTGTTGGTGTAATTATCACAATTAAATTTTCATAATGAAGAGTTACTTATTGAGTTAAACTTAATAAAGTTTGTACACTAAAAAAGAACCAAACCAATATAGTTTAAAATACTGCAAGCAAAAAGATGTGAATTCAACTAAAAGATTCTGATTGACCAAAGCAGCCAGAACATATTGCATTTAATTTGACATTAACATGGGAACTTCTCATTTGAATTTTTGATTTTTGAATTAAATGATTAACTGCAGAACTGAAAATTGTTCATACAACTAAAGCTGCTTTCTAACAGATTTATATGATATGTTATTACATATAATTAACAGTGAAGAAAGTGTGGAAACGGTGGAAATATTGAAGCAAAGAACCAAATTATCTGGATGAGAATAACCAGGATTATTTTAGCCAGATAATAACATGTTAGTCTGAATGATTTAAGCCACATGAAGAACAGGGCAGTATGACTTATGGCTTTATTTACCTGAATCTGACTGTCGTGTCCGTTGATTTATCTTTCCAGAGCTGGCGGTGCATGCACAGCAGCTGCGTTCCTGAGAGAGTTTGTCACAGCTCCTCATTGGGCCCATCTGGACATCGCTGGTGTGATGAGTAACAAAGATGAAATTCCCTACCTGAGTAAAGGCATGTCTGGAAGACCAACGCGTACGCTGGTGGAGTTTGCTGCCGGACTGGCCCACACCAGCTGAGAGAGTGACACAGTATCAGATCAGACACAAGACTCACTGACTGTGAACTCAGCATAGACAGAAGGAAAGAGCCAATGGCCAAGTTTATCGGATGGCTTTGATGTTTACATACAGATAATGCATCAATGTAAGAAGTTTTGATAAATTATTTTAGGCCAAGGTTCAGTGTTGCCCCCCCCGTTGTGAATTCATCTGAAAAAAACCTAGAAACCTTTGTCATAAATAAACTCTACAGTATTAATTAACTGTGTGACACATTTGTTATCTCAATGGTTCTTTCGTCCACACGACATAGAAGTACACTACTTGGCCAAAAGTATTTGGACACCCTCATGGGCTTGTTGAACACCTCATTCCAAAACCACGGGCCTTAATGCACTAAGGTAACAGCCTCCACTGTTCTGAGAAGGCTTACCACCAGATCTTGGAAACTGGGTGCAGGGATTTGGTTGTTTGCTTGCATTAAGCCACAAGAGCATTAGTGAGGTTGAACACTATAAGGCCTGGCTCACTGCCGGTGTTCAGTCAGATTCTTTATTGCATCTCATTGTGCGTGGCGACACTGTCATGTGGCACACAGGGAATGGCCCTCCCCCAGACTGTTGCCACAAAGTCGAATGCGTACTATTATCTGAAGCAGTGGTTCCAAACCTTTTTGGCTTGTGACCCATTAAAACAAAACAATGTCTGCTTGTGTGCCTGCATGAGTTGTAAGTTCAACCAAAATGTGATTTCTCCTTTTTAAATTGCTTCAAATGAATTACTTGTAGAAGCCTACAGAGGTGAAAGTCAGAAAAAAAAAAATATTTGTGTAAGATGTTTTATTTAGTCATCCCTAAGGGATCCCGACCCAAAGGAAGGGAACTACTGCTCTAAAATATAGTTTTGTGCTATCCAAACAACAAAAAACAAACCCCAGACCAACACAAGTGCTGTCCACATACTTTTGGCCAGAGAGAGCGCGCAGAGAGGTGTGCGGTGTGCGCATGTGCGGAGCGGGCAGACCGGAAACACTCAGACCAAGATGGCGTCGTCCATGAGCGGGATGTTCTCCGGTCAGCAGCCGCCCGGTCCGCATCCCGTAGGGGGCCCCGGTGGACCGGGCCAGCCGGGCTTCCCCGTCACCGCCGCCAGGACCCCGGGGAACCTGACGCTGGTGGATGAACTGGAGGCTTCCTTCGAGGTTGGAGGCTTAATTGGTGTGCTAGCTCCCGTTAGCTGTGTGTGCTAACTGTTATTGAGAGAGTGAGATTAAACGTTTCATTCAAGATGTCTCACATCAGTAGGAGGTGCAAAACTTATCTTATTTTACCACGACTATTTTGGGAAAAATAGTGCATGGGTAACTCTGGTCTGTAGACGCTCAGGTGTTGGCAGCAGGAGGACGGCTGGCTCACCTCCCAGAAGACCTCAATCTTAAAGAGAAATCATGAATTTTCTATTAAAATATTAATATAAAATAGAATAATCACTAGAATCCAATATGAAGAGGTGTGACCCATGTAGTGATACATTGTGGTATTGATTTGGAGTCACTGCCTCACATCACATGAAAGCTATTGAAAAAACAATCATGAATTTTCCATAAAAATATTTATAATAGAAGAAGCACTAAAATTTAATATAGAAAGGTGTGTCTTATTTGTTCAGTAGTAATAATTTATGGTATTGATTTGGCGTCACTGTGCCATCACTGAAGCTATTGAAAAAAACACATTAGCATTCAAAATTAGTGTGATACATGAAATCAATTAAGTATAATTATTTAATCATAATTTTCATAATTTGGCCCCTGTGCTCAAAATGAAATCCGTAAAGAAGTGGTTTTCCCAGTTTGGTGGAGAAGAACTGGAGTGGCCTGCACAGAGCCCTGACCACAACCCCATCAACACCTTTAGGATGAACTGGAAGCAGACCGGGGGCCTGGTATCAGTGGCCGACCTCACAAGTGCTCTTGTGGCTGAATAGGAGCAAATCCCTGCAGCCAGTTTCCAAAATCATGTGGAACGCCTTCACAGAAGACTGTTAGAGCAGCATATTACTGCCCATAGTTTTGGAGTGAAATGTCACATATAGTATGAGTGTAATGTACTTTTAGCCATGTAGTCTATTTCCCAGAACCTTCAAATAAAGTAAATTATGGGCTATGGGTTAATTGTATTGTTTGTACAAGGATTGGGGTTAAAGATTTTTGTCTCCCCTAACCCACAAACCATTTTATCAGTCCAGATTGTGGCAATGGACAATTTTTTGGAGTCCTGTGATTGCTGCCCATCAGAGTATGTTTCTATTCCCAATTTACTTAGGCAAAAAGCTGGTATCATTCACGGGGAAACATCTCATGGCAAAAAACATTAAACGTGGCCTATACTTTGGGACCTGCTGGTTGTCAACCTTATTCATCAGGGACTAGTGGGCTACAAAACCACTTGTGCTTAAACCTTAAGGATCAGGATTTTTAACCACTCATTTAGAAAAAGGAAAATGTACTGATGTTCTCTCTGTGTTTATTCTTCAGGCATGTTTTGCATCCCTGGTAAGCCAAGACTACGTCAATGGAACTGACCAGGAGGAGATTCGAACTGGTTAGCAAAGCCTCTTATTGTTATTCTTTTGTTTACGGTAGTTTTAGTTTATCTCATACTGGAATTTGTATATTGATCTATATGTCTGTTGATTTGCAGGTGTTGACCAGTGCATACAGAAGTTCCTGGACGTGGCTCGACAGACAGAGTGCTTCTTCTTACAGAAAAGGCTTCAGTTGTCTGTGCAGAAACCAGAGCAGGTGGTGAAGGAGGTAAATTCTTGTACTGACTTGCATACTCATTTATCTTGATAGTTTTTAAGTGGTCCTCTCTACCTCCCATCCACTTACTTCCCCCTCCATTTTCACTATGATTTATGTACTTGTAGGTTCTGGCTCTCAAAACAACTACTCATGATCCCCAAATTATCAGCGTAAGCACAAAACAAATTCTTGAGATCCCAAACTCCTTTTTAACCATTATCTGTGTCGTATCAGGGGTTCACTGGCATTGACTTTATTCCTTGGACCTGATTGGTGACATGCTGTCAGTGTTCACTTTTAATTTATTTCTCTCCATTTGTTAATGTGTCTTCTCTCCTTTTTTTTTTTTTTCTCACTTCAGGATGTGTCAGAGTTACGTAATGAACTACAGAGGAAAGAAATGCTCGTTCAGAAACACTTGTCCAAACTGCACCACTGGCAACAGGTGCTGGAGGATGTGAGCGTTCAGCACCGTAAACCCTCCGACCTTCCCCCTCCTGGACCACTGGCCTTTCTGGAGCAGGCGTCTGCGAGTCTGCCCCCTGCCCCTTTAAAACCAAATTAACATACCAAAGGTACGGTCACGTCAGTCTTCCGTTACATGAAGTTGCCCCAGACTCATAATATGATGTTATCTGATAATATAATATAAATAAATAAACAAACAGCATCCATCAACTATCATGTTTAGGGATATCTGGGAGATGGAGCGAATATTCGCAGGACAGAAGTGTGATGTGACCGTACAGAAACACTAAAGATGAGTGAAAGCACCACGCACGCCGCGTGATGTCCGCTGTCAAGTGTGAGAAAACAGAAGAACAGTTTGCTGTCACTGCCCAGCGGTCGGGCAGTCATGGCATTGTTTTATTTCAGCTTTTTTCAGTATTTTGATTAATGTAAATATTTCTGTTACCGACTTTTTTACTGTAAAAATAAAATAGAATTTGTGAGTATATTTATTCTGGACTGATGTCTTAATTATATTTTTGTTGTTGTACATACATTTTGACATTTTTGTGATTTTAAACCAGGTCCAGGCCCCTCTGTAGAATTTGAAGGGACAATCCATCAATTTCACACATGAAGATGAGTTTACCGGTCAATGGAGAGCAGTACTCAGCCAGTTGTATGAGGTCTTTTGTGGCTCTGGAAGAGCTTTGTGATGTCTGAGACAATAAACCCTGATAATGTGATCAGGGTTATCTCAGTTTGGATGACAATCTTTCACTGGAAAAGGCTGCGTCACAAACTGGGGGCATGGAGTATAACAGACATGGGCATTTACCAAGCAGAGGGACCTAACAAAGAGATGCTATCAAGTTGCATTCTTGGAACATTAACTATACTCTGGACTAAAAGTCAAGATCCCGGCTTCTGCTGCTTCAATTTTGACAAATCTTTCTTTTTAATTTGGGGCCCCAGCTTTATAGAAATGCAATACCAAATCACTGGAGTACCCCTTTAATCCCCAAACTGTCTCATATGGGAGTGAGTAGCTGGAATGGCATCACTTACAGAACTGTTATAACTATGATGCATAATTTAATATATCAACATATTTACATTAAATATCAAAGTGGAATCTTGTCATTATGGGTAAAAAAAATAACCAGCTGACAGCTTTAATTTCATGTAACTGTTCGTATGAAATCATGACGGAGAAATGACTTCAGATAAGCCATGACTGAGCCTCCTGACAGCCTGTTGTCTCTAATGTATTCAGTGTCTTCACACTATGACAGACTTGTTCTCCCCAGCTTCACAGCTTGCTCCTGTCCACGGACAGTACAGGCGGACACAAATCTTCAGAGATGGGCTCCGCGGACAAAGCTTTTTACAAAGCATGGGTCTTTGGTCTTGGCATGAGAAAACGGTGAACCATGGATTCATTGTGGAACTTTTCGTTTTACATGTTTTCAATGTCTGCTTGACTAAATTAGCTGTAGTTGTGTAAACCCTTGTTATACAACCTATAGTTGAACCTTTACTGTACAGAAGAAAAACCTAAATGAATAAAACCTTACACATTATACAAATACTCATAAGTATTTTTAAAATTTTTGAGACACTAAGACAACATTTGTACTTGCTACGCCATAATTAAGAGTCTATGAAGTTAGTAAGAGTGAAAAATCAGTATCAGTAGTTTATATCAATATCCATAATATGTCATAATTATGAAATATGAAGTCAGAATGATTATATGAAAGGTCAAATTTGATATGAGAAGTCAGAACTATGAGATACTGACGAATATTTATGAGAATTTAAGTCAGATTTGTGAGATATTTGAGAGTATTGAGTTACCAAGTCAAAAATATAAGATAATAAGTACAAATTATGAAATAGTCAAAAGTATTGCTTATCGGGATCCACAGTTTTTGCTTCGGCAGCAACTACTCTTCTGATGTCAGGAGGGTTGTGAGATACAAAATCTAAATTGTGAGGTAGTAAGTCAACATTTTGAGACTCTAAAAGTCAAAGGTTTCACTCAGTCAAGTACAGTTATTTTTATACATCCAAGTATAATCTTGCCTGTACAGTTTATAACATCATCCACTGATGTGCACTATTAATGTACAGCATATTATTGCATTACTGCACAGTGTTTATTCCAAACATATTACAGTTTTTGATCTTTAAATGCTTAATTCTCAGCTTTAATTTCTTTTTTTATTTTTTATTTTACATTATTGATTTTCATTCTTCCCTTTGTGAATTGGCTGAGGTCAGGCCTCCAGTCTGATGCATTTGCTGGGAGTATATTCGTCTCCGTCCTCTCCGCCGTCAGTCTCCCACAGCTAGAGGGAGACAGTGCTTTCTTGTGGGACGCCTCGGCTGCTCGGAGGACCGTCTTTGCCGACACGTCCTTGTCTGTGCGTTTTAATCAGCGATTGGAAAATAACAGGTAGCCTTGTCCGCCCGCCTCTCGCACCCAGATACACCCAGGAGGGAAGAGGGGAAGACACCGAGTCAACACAAACCCCCCCTGTCTTTTTTTTTTAGGGGCTTTGCTTTGGACGCTGCGGCTTCCTCCTTCCCTCCGCGTTTTCCTCTTCGATCGGGTCTGGCGGACAGAAGAAGTAGTCCGCGGGGGCACAGCAGCCGGGCTGAATCGCAACGTGTTTGCACTGAGTGTCACCGCAGTCGGAGCCGTGCATTTATATGAAAACAGCCTGATCTGATGGGGCTGCCGCCAGCCCGCCCGCCCGCCCCTGCACAGCTGATCGCCGCGACCCTCGCCTGAGTTTAGACCCACTGAAGACGACACCGTGGATATGGAATGGTGCATGCCGCTGGGCCAAGTTTTCAGCCTCTGAAAAACACCGGAATCATGGACAGTCATCCGCTGTGAGTGTGTGTGTGTGTGTGTGTGTGTGTGTGTTGACGTTTCCCGGTGGCTGCTTGACTGATGGTGCCGCATTGACAGAGACAGCCGGTGAGGCTGCTCTCTGACCGGGGGGACCGGTCACCGAGACCCGGGGACTGACACCGAGCCCGTCCGCAGCCGGCAGGGAGGGTGTGTGTGTGTGTGTGTGTGTGTGTGTGTGTGTTTTGTTTATGGCAGAGGGGGTTATATGTGTTAACTGCTACATGGCCGTGTGTGTGTGTGTGTGTGTGTGGGTGTGTGTTTGTGACAGAAATAAGGGCCACGTGATTTTTGTCATGAGCTGAATTTAATAACATGTAAGGGTTGGATGGTTTATTATGAGAGAGAGAGAGAGAGAGAGGCCGTGTGTGTGTGTGTGTGTGTGTGTGTGTGTGTGTGTGTGCGTGCTGCACAGTGGTGGGAAGTCACCAAGTACATTTACACATCTGAGGTACTTGTTTTCTGCTTGTGCTCCACTACATTTTAGAAGCAAATGTTGTGCTTTTTACTCAACTACATTTATTTGACGGCTATATTTTACATACAGGACATATGATAAGATTATAAAATACAATACCATCAGTAGCTTCTAACCTTTTGCCGTGTGTGGCCCCCCTTTTGGGGCCCTAAAAAGCCCTGGATCACTGTGTGTCAATTGATTTTAGGTAATTTGATTAATTGCTCATTTGCTGGGGAGCTGACTTCAAAATCAACACGGTCAGCCCGACATTATAAGATAATGTTGTAGCCCTGCCTTAATCCAATCACCTCAAACAAACTAAAACATTAAAAAAAACAAAACAAAAAAAAAAACGGGGGCCAGGTAGTATTATTCCAGCATAGGAGTTTTAACTTAATAGTAACTTGGAAGCAGAAGGGTACATAAACACTGCTCGGGGTGGGGTGTCCAAAGGGGCCAATTTATTAGGTACTCCTAAACAAAAATAATGTGATAAATCCTATAACAAAGGTTTTTGTGTTCAGTTGTGTTGAAACTGTTTTAAAGAGGTGTTGATTCAACTGTGGCCATTTTGGAGGATGTAGATGGTGATGCTGTTGAATAGTATTTCTTTATATTGAGAGGTGGTGCAAAAAAAAAAGACATTTAAACCATTCAATAGCAACAACTCTCTCCACAATCAGCAGCCCAACTAGTCTTTATAATCCACATTACATGCTGTCAACAGTTTTCATGAGGACTGTCTGTTGTAGAAATTATTGCGTTGTGCTGGAAGCAAAGCAACATCTCAAAACCTCAGATAATAAAACCAAAACCACATGGTTAAAAACTTCAAGAGAACAAAAAAATACATATTTTTTGATTTGGGTGAATCACAGTTTCTACACTGCTGACTCATAATATGTAACATGTGTCATATACTAATCAAGTGTGTCCCTGCTTGGTGTTTATTGTAATGATTTTTGTGTAAGCTTCCCTTAAAAAAATTAAATAAATTGAATGTAATTCAGTGTTGATTCTACCAGTGCAGTTGCAGATTGACCTCTTTATACCTAACACATGGTGCTTATTGACACCCAATCTGTTGTGACACCCTGGTTGAATCAGTGTTTGTAATTTGTATACTTAAAGCTAAAATGCATGAAGTGTTTGCATTATTCTATATCATGGTCATGGAAAATACTAATTTTCGAGTGTCTGGCAGGTCTGGTGGAGGCAGAAATCCCAGAAACACATATCTTAAAACTTGGACAAATAAATCCTAAATGTCTTCATGATATTTTTGGAATTTGGGTGAACCAACCCTTTAACCACTTAGTTTTATCTTCTAGATCAAGGTATATTTAACTGTCGGCACCAATAACAACAGTACATGTTCATGAAACCAACTCTCCCTGGTGAAACAGACCTGTCTGTGGTTGAAACGGATTACAAACAGACTTTAGATATATGGTGATTTGAACACAGCTTATCATTTTGCTTGTTTTAAGTGAACATTGTGTATGAAAGATAATACCGTCCGAGATGTCCTGTTAAAGAAAATAACAGCTATATCCATTTATCAGGATTACTTGTTGTGTATTATCACTAACTTGTCTACTGTCTGTTTGTAAAATGAAGCAACACTCCTCTATCTGCTCTCAGTGACGGGCAGTGATCAAGACAGGCATTATTAGTTCTCTTTTAATTTGCATTAATGTCTGTTTGTGTGTTTGCTTCATGTTTATGAATCTCCACTGTCCCTCTCAGGTGCACTAGACTTTGTCCACATGCTCTGGACAAAGAAGATGGAGTCGAGAGGCAAGGTCCCGTCACTCTCAACCCCCGGCACATGAGGAAGGCGTTCAAAGTCATGAACGAGCTGCGCAGGTGATGCACGCTACTCTCTCTCCAGTTCTTTGCTGCCTCATCATCCCCAAATATTCTGAGTACCACCATTTAGACTTTAACCTCTCGCCTCTCAATCTCTTAAATGCCCTTACAGCCAGAGCTTGTTGTGCGATGTGACCATAGTGGCGGAGGATGTAGAGATCGCTGCTCACAGGGTGGTTCTGGCTGCTGGGAGCCCCTACTTCCACGCTATGTTCACAGGTGAGGACTCTCTTCCCTCCGTGCTGCTGGACATCTGGCAGGAACTTTGCACCCTGTGTTTCAGTGTCCGAGTTCCTTTTAATGCTGATTTGTTTACAACAGGTGAGATGGCAGAAAGCAGGGCGAAACGAGTGAGGATAAAGGAGATGGACGGTTGGACTCTGGGCCTGCTGGTGGACTACATCTACACAGCAGAGATACAGGTCACAGAGGATAACGTGCAGGTAAACTCACACGTGTTTATACTCACATAAATACATATCCGAATACCTGCATCCTGTTATCACATTAAGCAGACTCACACTGTCAGTGGAAACACAGCCAGATCTGTTTCAGCTTTAATACTCCAACATTTCAAAGGGCTAAACGGCTTTTATATGACAGTATTGTTGGTTTCACTGGTGTTAATCTGGTTACACAAACACTATTTCATATCAACAACTGTTAATGTGCCTCCCCCTCCCACACACACACACACAAAACTTTGAGTTAGGAGGCTAAGGGATGAAAGTGGATAACATATTAATCTGTGTTGGATTAGTCTGATTACTCTTTAATCCCAATCGACATGGAGCTGGTCAGCAATCCAAATTCTGCAGCTGCTCCTCCAAAAGCCTGATCAGACATCTTGAAATGGGAAAACTGAATCTTCAGAGCTGATTTACCTTGCGATCCAACCAGCAAAGCTATCACAAACTTTTTCCATAACTGACAATCAAACCCATTGGTTTGCACTTTGAGATTGGCAAATTCACTCTTTTTAGAAAGTGTAAAAGATTAAACCAAATTAAAACCTGTGATCAACTGACATAAAGATGGTTTCTCTACGCACCAACCTGTCACCCCTTTGATTTAATTCAACCGCATTATATAGTACCAGAACTGCCACTTTATGCAGGATATTCTGTGTGTTTTACAGGCATTGCTGCCTGCAGCAGGTCTGCTCCAGTTGAGCGAGGTGAAAAAAGCTTGTTGTGAGTTCCTGAGCTCTCAGCTTCATCCATCCAACTGTCTGGGAATACGAGCCTTCGCTGACCTACACGCCTGCTCTCAGCTCCTGACACAGGCAAACAGCTACGCAGGTTTGTGTGTGTAAAACAACTTTTGCATGCCTGTGTGTGTGAACAGCTCTTATTGCTCTACTAAAATGGGTTTGTGTGAGTCCTGGAGGATGTGGGACAGTGGATGAGACGGAATGAGAACAGGTTTAATTAATGAAAAAATGTTGAGAAAAGCACAGTTGTGGGACATCTGCAGTCACAAAGTAGTTTTTTTCATAACAGAGCAACATTTCACTGAGGTGGTTGGGAGTGAAGAGTTCCTCAATTTGGGCATGGAGCAAGTGTCCAGCCTGATCGCCAGCGACAAGCTCACCATCCCCACAGAGGAGAAGGTATACACACATTCACTCCGCTTAATACACTCAGGTAGGACAGCACGACCAAGTTATTGTGCCTGTTGTGCTTAAAGTGTGTCATTTACTGTGTAGGTTTTCGAGGCAGTGATAGCTTGGGTCAACCACGACAAAGATGTCCGACAGGAACACTTGGCTCACCTGATGGAACATGTCCGCCTGCCTCTTCTCTCCAGAGAATACCTGGTGCAGGTACGAGTGTCGGCATCTGTGTGATTTTATTGGATCAGGTCTGTGCTCTTAAACTGAATGGGGCGGTTGCTCGGCGTCTGATTATCTTCGCTGCAGTTCAGAAGGAGGTCCAGGTAAACAGGAACCTGCGAGGGCCAGTGGGTCTGAAAATACATATATGATTATTTGTTTCTGTGACTTGTACATTACTGACAAACTGATCACATGTCCTCCCATGCGGGCGCTGGACCGTTGGCTCTGTGCATTAATAAACAACTGGCTGTTATGTTTGTCAGATAATCAGTAACCCTGTTTCTGGCATCAAAAATGAAACGAGGAAGAAGTGACACCTTCAATTGTCACTTGACGCTTGAAAACCGAGACTACACACTTTTAGCCCCGTTTTGTTTCAACACCCAGACAGGCTAAATACTCTGTGTTTGCAAGCACACAGACAGGCCAACATGTTGCTACGCATCCAGTTTACAGGGGATGTTGTCCAACGAGTTTTTTCTACTGTTTTTAAAACAGGGATGAGTGGGCAAAAAAACATCAGATCCTGTGTTTTCTCACTGCAGTGCCAGGTGACGTTTTCAGATTGGAATATTTGACAATATATCTTACAGTACTGATGCTGGTGAATTTTTTTCAGTCAAGTAAAGTCCAAGGGTAGGCTGGCAATCAGACTGAATTGTGATTCTGAGGTCTGGGACCAGGCTACTCCATTGGTATATTTTCTAATTCATTGATCTCAGTTTTGTGGTTGTTGTTTTTAGTTTTATTTATTACTTTGTAACCTTTTTCTGTCCCAGGATAGGGGGCTTTGACAACAAAATAGTATATTTGCAGGTAGAGATAACATTCACTGTTGCTCTGATACAACTGAGGAAAGATTTCTCCAGATTTTCGAGCCGGCCTTTCCCAAGTGACCTATCAGCCCCGTTGTCTTTTCACTAAGATTCAAAGATTTATTTGTCACATACATAATGATACATAATACCATTTAATGTGAAATGTTGCATAGTATCATCAAATATGATATAGTATGATAAGTATGATAGAAATGCACTAGTATTGACTTCAAAAGAAGACAGAACTTTTAAATTGAAAATGTAGGTAAAAGAAAAAAGATGAGGCAAAAACTAAAGTATGAGTTGTGCAATATGGCTCAATATTGGACACAAGAATGCAGAATGTGTAAATATGAATAAAGATATAGAGGTATAGGATGTAATGTAAAGTGGAGTATCATATAAGTAAAGTATATAAGTATATACAAGAGAGTAGTACCATGTCATCAGGCAGTATTGGAAGCAGGATTTAAATTTGTAATCTTGCTCCCATTGTTATTTTTTGGGGTATCAAAGGAGCTCAAACATCCAGTTAATTTCACATCCACTGGGTGAATTTTGCAGTTGCTTCCCTCTCGCAGACAAGAATGTTCTGTGTGTGTGTTGTCGACGGATTTACTTTCATTGCTCACAAAACAACTGTGTGACTTACATTTTTGGCTGCACTTGGCTATATGTACTACTTTAATCCTATTAAGGAAAAACATGATGCACTACAATACCACTGGATGTAATTTATACATAGAACATTTAATCTCTTTGTACTATTCCCGCTGTTCAGGTAAAGTCTAAAGACAAATAGTCTTGATTTTGGAATAACATTATGTTCAACGTAGATTTTCCTTTGATGATTGGTTCCACTCTCACTGTTTGGTTGCGTTAGCGGGTGGAAGAGGAGTCTCTGATTAAGAACAGCAGTGCCTGTAAAGACTACCTGATCGAGGCCATGAAGTACCACCTGCTGCCAGCCGACCAGAGAGCTCTGATGAAAACTGCCCGCACACGCATGAGGACTCCAGCCTGCTGTCCTAAGGTATTTACACGGCATCTACTAACTTATGAGGACTTGCTGTTAGTTAATAATAAGAAAAAACAATAGTCGATGTACAGTGCATCATGTAATGGCTCTACTGTTTCTGTTGTGTTTAGGTGATGGTTGTGGTTGGAGGCCAGGCCCCCAAGGCCATCCGCAGTGTTGAATGTTTTGACTTTGAGGAGCAGCGATGGTACCAGGTGGCCGAGCTCCCGACCAGGAGGTGCAGAGCAGGTAAACAGTAAACTACATCAGAATTATAGGGCTGGAAGAACGTCAGAGGACCTAAAGGTGGTAAATACCACTGGTAAACTGGACAGGTTTCATGATATATATTACCAGTGTTATTGGCAAATAGCGTACAATGTTTATATTTAATATACTTTATTCATAAAATATTATTGATAACATATCTAGTTTACTGGGGAGAATTTACAGTGGTGTTCAGGTCTACTTCCACCTCGTACAGTCATGTAATATTTCCAGATTTTATGAGATGATGAGATTCACCTGAACACTATTTTACAATATTCAACAGCGCACTGTAGAATGGACCATACAAGTTGAGGATTGCAAAGAATACACTGGATATGTCCTTCAAATACAGGCAAAAACAGGCTGTATTTCTCTGCAGTGTATGAAAAGGGAACAGGCCCAGTCAACCCATTATGACGTATTCAGTTTAGAAGTCAGACAAAGCTACAGACTGTGGTAACGACAATTCTGATGCGACATTTAGAAATTTTCAGGTCAGATATTGGCATTGACATTCAACCCATTTAAGATTAAAATCCATATTGTGAGGCATTCTTTCCTTGCTTGGTTTCAGTATCGTGCATATTTAGGTGATCTGGTTGTTTTTTTTTACTATACACACGGGTGGCATGTTTCCGATGATCTTCCAGCATATACACCTACAGATAGGCCTCATTGTGAAGACGCATGGAGGAAAACAAGTTTGCTAGTTTGTTACAAGGTTGTTATTTCAGCAGAAATGCACACTACATTCAGTTAGGACTTCTTTCGACAACTTGGCTCACAGTCTTCCTCATGGGAACCAGGAAACACTAAAAAAACTACACTGAAAACTATATAGGTAAACACAAAGCTGCCAGCGGCCCATTTATACACCTACTGCAGGCCCATTTGTACAAAAGGGATTATTTAAGATGCGATGGGAAAGATACAGTATGTTCAAACACATATTCTGACACAGAATTCACATTGAAGTGTCCAGTGAACTGAAGATGAGAACAGGCTCAACTGATCCTCAAGGGGACATTCACAAAAGACCAAAAGAAAACCCTTCCTCCAAACTTTATGACATTTTCACTCTGAGGTTGCTTCAACATTCACTCACCTTGGTCCTTTTGCAGATATTTGTTTTTTCACCTGTGTGTTTCCTGTGCTGTTGCCTGTAGGTGTGGTGTACGTGAGTGGGTGTGTGTATGCAGTTGGCGGTTTCAACGGTTCTTTGCGTGTGCGGACGGTCGACTGTTACGACCCGATGATGGACCGCTGGACGAGTGTGAGCAGCATGCAAGACCGTCGATCAACGCTTGGGGCTTCTGTGCTCAATGGACTCCTGTACGCTGTGGGGGGCTTTGACGGCAGCACAGGTGCAGTTATGTTGGTGTGACGTTACATTGCCGTTATCAGTAAGGGCCATCCCTGAGATGGAGAGGCTTTTAATTTATGTAACAACAGGAAATTATCGATTGTTTATAATATATATGATTGTTTTGGTGTTTTTGATGCATCTTCTGTGTGTGTGTGTGTGTTTGCAGGTCTGTCGACAGTGGAGGCATACAACGCTAAGACAGATGAGTGGTTTCATGTGTTACCGATGAGTACCCGACGAAGCAGTGTAGGAGTGGGTGTTGTCAACGGTGAATACAATTCCCAGTTCACTTTTACAGGCAGCATTTAGAATTAGATCAGAGGGTGAACAAAATAACAGAAACACCTTGTAAACCATACAACATCCCTGCAATGAATACAAATTTGGCAAAGCGCATATCTTGTTTTTATTTTGAGATTATCAGAGGTGTTGAAGCTATAGTTTGTAGAGACAGGAACTGGCTTGAAGCTGTTGATACTGCATTATTTATAATGCATTATTGCACTCTTTTGGTGTTGTGATGACTATAGAACGCAGGAAAACAGCATGAACAAAGTGATTATAAGTAGACCTTTACCAACATAGAATCAAGGAAGTAAACTTAATTTATACAGCTTTTTTCAAAACAGAAGCTTATAAATGTGCTTTACATGGAGAAGAAAAAGTGAAAAGAGAGATGGCCACAGAGGACAATATGTAAAACAATGAGAAATAAGTGTAGAAACCACAAAGTAAAAGTTATAAAATCAAGAAAAGGCCACATACTTGAACCAGAACACCATAAAGTAGTTAAGTTATGAATTACATTCATTTCTTGTGTGTTTCTCAGGGATCCTGTATGCAGTGGGAGGTTATGATGGTGCGACCAGGCAGTGTCTGAGTACAGTAGAAGCTTACAACCCTAAAAGCAACACGTGGAGCTACATCGCAGAGATGGGCACGAGACGCAGCGGAGCAGGTCATTATGTGTTGTTTTTTGTTTTTATATTTAAGTGTATTCATTTTTTTTTTTTGCCCTATAAGACATCATTATGCTGGTCCATTGACTTTAAACGGAATATGGAAAGGAGATGCATGTTAAGCTATACTCAAAGAGGCAAATTCATGGTAAGACAGAAATGGTAACCAGATCTTGTAAAACGTTTTTTCTTTTCTGTCATGTGTCCAATGTCTTCCTCAGGTGTAGGTGTGTTGAAAGGTTTACTGTATGCTGTGGGGGGGCATGATGGTCCACTGGTGAGGAAGAGTTGTGAAGTTTATGATCCGGCGTCTAACAGCTGGCGACAGGTAGCTGACATGAACATGTGTCGACGCAACGCAGGTGAGAAAGTCTTTTCATCAGACATCCTCGGGTGTGAGAAGTTACTCTGCTATACGTCCATTAATCTCCGTTCTGTGTGTTTGTCTTTTCAGGTGTGTGTGCTGTAAATAACTTACTGTATGTGGTGGGAGGAGACGATGGCAGCTGCAATTTGGCCTCTGTGGAGTTCTACAATCCAAACTCGGACAAGTGGACACTACTGCCGACCTGCATGAGCACAGGACGCAGTTATGCAGGTATGTAGGCAACACGTGAACACACATGCTGAAACGTTAACATTTTGCATCCAAGCTTGCACTTAGAGGTAACTTTAAAAAAAGGTTGAACTTAAGTTTGGGCCATAGTTCAATATTATTTATTATTTATCAGCCTTTTGTCAAATCCTGTAATAATCATGTAAAGTAACCTTCCTACTGAATTCCTTTCATTCCCCATCCATAATAGCAAACAAATGTAAGTTTTTGTTTGAAATGTGAACAGTTTTGTCTGATGTAATGCATAATAACAGTGGAACATATTCATTGCATTGCATTGAACATTAATTAGATTGTATTGTGTGGTTTTCATATGCATACTTATGTACAATACTGTGTATATATGGCTTTTTATTTATATGTATAGAAATTTTGATTTATAGGTAGTTTTCCTCATTTTTATATTTTTCTTGCTCTATGATTTTTTTCTATGTACTGTTTGTGGCATGTTTTTTCTTGTGCTGCTAATTTGCCCCTGGGAATACAGGAATAAAGAATAAAGTGTCTTAAAAAAAAGACAATATCAAGAAAATGATGTGCAATGCATTGCTAATACAAGTATTACAACTGTTCCTACATTTAACTCTGGCATTCCTACTGTACTAATAGTACAACTGTAGCTACAGTTACTATTGTGGCCATTTTTTATTTCATTATTTTTACATTTATATCAGCTATCTTCAACTTGTGTTATATATGAAAGTGAAATCATATGTGCACCACCCTAGTCTTTTGTGTTTTTTAACCACAGGTGTGACTGTGATCGACAAGCCCTTATGACTGCGCTTGACACCTGCCACTGATTCGGGGGAGCTGAATGTATTCTCCTGCTGAATACTGATCTTGGATCTGTCTATGATGCCAATGCTTCGATGTTGGGCAGCATTAGCACAGGCACTGACGCGGATGAAGAAAATGACAAGATTTTTGTTGTTGAGGAGGATGAAGAAGATTTTTGCACTTACCTGAATGGGGGAGCTGTAACAAACGGTGGGGATCGAACCCGTAAGGACTGCCGCAGTGACTGGACAAACCAGTTTGAGGCACCACTGTACCACTGCAGTGTCAATGAAACGCTACTGATATGAATCTACTATAACGGCAAAGTTACTTTAACATTAGTAATGTTAACATGAACCAGCTCTGAGAGAGACCACTGATCTAATCTTTGGGAGAGGAAGGCAGAGAAGGACCATTTTGGACTAAAATATTTGTTTCTCCTCCATTTTTATTCCCCTGAAAAGTGTATGCGTGTGTGTGTGTGTGTGTGTGTGTGTGTGTGTGTCTCTCTCTCTCTGCGTACGTGTGTGTGTGCGCGCGTGCGCTTGCATTTAAAGGTGCTCCTTTGCTTGCACATGTGAGCATGTGTGTTTGTGTGCATCTGTGTGGTGACGCCTGGTCCGACGCCGCATGAACGCACTCTGTCTGACCTCTGACCTTTTTACAGTGTTGCAGTGTGGCTGTTCAAGAGTGCCTGAATGTCAAATTACACCCCACTTACATCTTCTTCTCCTTCGTTATGCCTTGAATACTGTTACTGGACAGAGCACAGCTGGACTGGGATAAAGAAATGCATCTGAGAGCTGACTTTAGATCTGATGTTGCGTTAGCCCGCATGAATTCAGAACAGCCGCGTGAGAAGCAGTTGCCGAAAATGTGCATTTCTTCTTCTGAAAAAAAGAAAAAAAAAGACCAGACTCCAAACCAGACTTTCACTGGAATATTTCTGGTTAAGGAGAGGCCTCATTCATGTTGCCAAAAACAGTTACAGACAGAAGGAGAGGCTGTTTGAGATGAAAAACGTTGGATGTATCAGTGCTTTACTGTCACCTGGCAGCCGTCTTTGCTGTGGTTGTAACCACTAATGACAAACAACAGCCTGAACTCACTGCATGGTCCCCAACTCTAACCTCCTACCCTTCAACATTACCCTCCTCTCCTTTGGTGTAGCAACCCTATTAACTACTGCGCACCCTGACGTACTATGAATGTGCCAATTTTAATATGTCTCTTTATTTCTGTCTCTCTTTACTACTTTACTAATCTGTTCTCTCTTTCTGGAAAGTGACCAAACCTACTCTTGATTTTCTTTTTCTTCAGTCTCTTTCTCGTCCCTCTCCTCCTATATTGAAAATTGCTATAATAGTAACTGGTATCGCTGTTTCTTGTCAGTGTATTGAGGAATGTCATGTAGGCTAATGACTTTGAAAATGTTTCATTACTTGTTTTATATTATCATTAATAAATATGCTTCTTGTATTTAAAGCTGTGAAATGATATAATCTGTTTTTAAAACTTTGCCAAATCAGTAAAACATTGAAATGGAATCCGCTGTGTGTGTGATATTTTGATAACTGAACAGTGCTTTATTTATCACAATTTCATATGTCACCAATTAATGTTGCGTATTGAACGTTAACACTCTTTTGATATTGACCAAAATGTTTCTTTTGCACATTGTAAATTGTCAAGTAGCAAAACCTGACATAATTTGCTTGCTCAGTTTCAAACTTAATTTCCTACTACTTACTTAATACTTAATACTTAATTTCCCTTCGGGGATGAATAAAGTAATCTATCTATCTAAACTTATATTTTATTTAGGTTCAAGTTCATGAAATTCTGCCTGCATTTAGACAACGTTTAATATTTAACAACTTTGGCTTCTTTAGCTGTGTTGGAAAATGATTAAGTACTGTATTGTACAATTTTGTGGTACTTGAACTTTACTTGAATACTTCCATTTTATGGCTGCTATTGTTGTATTGTTATAATTATCTCCACATCTATCAGCTACATTGAAATGTTACTTACATGTTATTGCATCAGTAATAATAATAATAATAGGCTATATTATGTAGTAATTTATCCCAAATGCCATTCTGCTGCATACTGAATACTTCTGAATCTTAAAGTCCATTATGCAGATAATACAAGGATACATGTCATCTGAGTAAATGTAAGAAAAAACAGCAAAAAGTATGAACAGGAAATATTATTATTAAAAAAAAGCTGGGTAAACAAACATAAGCATCACTTTAGTATTGCTCTAACTAACTGTAATAATACTTTAAACCACAATTTATTTGTCCCAGAGCTCCTAAAACATTTCCAATAGTTGACATCAGAGTTACAGTGTGTGATAATGCAAATGCAGGATGAAAGACACGCGTGTGCCTGAAGCTCTTGACCACACCATCTCTTCCCCCGCACGGCCCCGTCACCGCGGCGGAGCTTACGAAAGCGCAGCTCGCCTCTGATTGGTCGTTGCCGTAGAAACCTCCAGTCTCACTATCATCGCTCCATCGCGCCGACCAATCAGCGACGCCGCTCGGCCCCCCCGACGTCACGCTCCTCTCCTCTCGGCCAATCAGATCGTTGGATGTGACTGTACTTCACCCGGCCGGCCGCTTCTCGCGCAGGTAGACGGGACGTGCCGCGGAAAGGTGAGTTTACCGTCGCTTACGGCTCCAGATCGGCTCTTTAGATGCATTTTTAGCAGCGAATGCTTAAGTACATCTGTTGTTTATGTACCTGAGATGAAAATAGAGAAGTATGTGGGTGTTTCAGCTGTCAAAGTCTCTTCTGTGTGCAACCAAGTGTCCGGCAGCTTGTTTTGAGTGTTTCTCGGCCTCTTACATTAATGTGAGTTAAGAGTGTGTCAGCAGTGTAATTCTGCATGCTTTTATATAGAAGTTAGTGATTTAAGTGGTATTTATTGTTGCCCTATGCACATGGTATTAGGTAACAGTGTTATGTCATAGTGTACCACAAGTCATTTGCTTTAAAGCGATATAAAAACATTAACACCTGCAATGGAATAAATATTAATGATGAGATGTGTGTGCACAGTGTGAATGTGATCTAAAAACTAGAGTTTATTACTAGGCCTAGTTGTGTGTATTTCTGGTGTGTAACGTCTTAAAATTCTGCTGTTGCGTTACATGTGTCCAGTACAATTTTATGGCACTTGTAGGCTACTTTCATTGAGAATTACCATGTTATGCGGCTTTTAGTTTTTATTCTTCTACATTTCTGTGGTGTTTGTCACTGCACTACATGTATTTGACTACAATATTTACTAGTTACTTTGCAAATGCAGAATTAACATCCATAAGTTAACAGCTCCACCTCGACTGGCTGCAACATTGAAATGTTGCTTATATGTTAATGTACCAACAATAACCCCTTAATGTAACATATAACTCTGCCAAATTGGCCATTTTGTATTATGAGTACTTTGGCTTTTGATACTTTAAGTATATTTTGCTTTGAGTGCAGGACTCTTTAAGGAGAGTATTTTAACATACGTGCTTGTAAATAGTTATTACTATTTTAAATGGTATTTAGTTGACTAAGTTTAGCTCGCTGATAATTACTTTTCAGGTTATTACTTTTTGGGTTATATTGTCATTATACCCAAAATGTATAAATAACTATATAGCAACTAAAATAACTGTATATGTGCAGGAAACGAAAGCTTCTGCACTGTTGAGGACACATTGTCATTTGTAATTAAAAGTGAGCTGGATTTCTGTGAGTGTTAAAGTTTTTTGTTGTGTAATAATTATTTTAAATTCAGTCATATCATGGCATGGTTTGTTCCTTTGTAGCCTTTAATTATTTATTGTTTTTCTTTCATGCTTCCCCTGCTGTAGTTTTCATTAGAATGAACTGTTTCCTTCCAATTTCTCCCCTTCACATTGTTTTAATTAAAAAAACAAACTTAAAGTGGACAAACGTGACCGAGGATAGTAGCTGTCCACCTGTAGCTGTAATGACTGCAGTCATTCCTCCTGTCTGGGGGTTGTACATTAAACATGGTGTTCCTGTTTTCCAGTCTTCTCTCCAGACCTGTACTCACCTCGTGTTGTCCATCATGGCGGTGAACGGCACGGCAGACATCTTGACCTCTGCCTACCTGGCGGCGGAGTATGTCGATGCAGTGTTACCAGAAAACCCCTTCCAGCCCTCCCTGAAACACGCCTGGGGCTACATGATGGACAACTACACCAAGTTCCAGATTGCCACCTGGGGGTCGCTCATCGTCCATGAGTTCATCTACTTCCTGTTCTGCCTGCCTGGTTTCCTATTCCAGTTCATGCCCTTCATGCAGAAATACAAGATCCAACAGGTTTGTGTGCTTGCTATGATTTTTTTTTTTCAAAGTCTAAGATGGCATTCCTCTTAATAGACCTTCTCTCTGTAAACGACTGTATGTGTGTTTGTGTGTGTCGTGCACAGGACAAGCCAGAGACCTGGGAGAAACAGTGGAGATGTTTCAAGATGCTGCTGTTCAACCATTTCTGTATCCAGCTGCCGTTGATCTGTGGCACCTACTACTTCACTGAGTTCTTCAACATCCCTTATGACTGGGACTCCATGCCACGCTGGTCAGTGAAAGTACAATAAAACACACCTAAATGCGTCATATTCACAGCTCCCTAGATAAAGAGTAGAGTTATACAACAGCTGCACACGTTATTTGTAATTGTCAAAAACAAGGTGTGAATGCAACATACAGAAGACTCAGTGGGCTTGTTGACAATCTATTTTTACTAGTTTTTAATTACAATTTGCTTGAAGTCATTAGTTTGAAAACCAATTTAAAAAATAGATAACACATTAACAATAATATTAATAATGTTAATACATTTATTTGGCTTAAATGTATAAATGTTAATGTAAATTATTTTTATTTTTCTTGCCCATACAGGATGTGTGTGAATGATCATGTATGTTTTTGTCTCTATTTGCAAACTTACCTCTAGTTATCAGGTCCCAAATCATCTGTTGTGGGATTAAAAAGATATTTTCAATTGAATTAAATAAGAGTTTTGTCTGGAAATTACTTTTGCTACGCATGCTGCCATTTGTCGAAGGACGAGTGCTTTTCTAATGATGGCCCACCTCTCTCTGTCTTCTCCTCCAGGCCGTACGTGCTTGCTCAGTGCCTCGGCTGTGCCATTGTTGAAGATACCTGGCACTACTTCCTCCATCGCCTGCTGCATCACCGCAGGATCTACAAATACATCCACAAAGTCCACCATGAGTTCACTGTGAGTAAAATGTGATAAGATAAATAAACACAAACACACCACTTTCTGGTTAATCTCTTTACTGAAGAGTTACTTATTAAACGTGCTGCAGCTCCCACACATATGAAAAAGTGACCACACACACACACACACACACACAAACACACACACACGCACGTTTCTATAACAGTCTCTCCGCTGTCCCTCAGGCTCCGTTTGGCATGCAGGCAGAATACGCTCATCCCGCTGAGACTCTCATCCTGGGTGCTGGTTTCTTCATCGGCATCATGATCTTCTGTAACCACGTGTTCTTCCTGTGGGCCTGGGTGTCCTTCCGCCTGCTGGAGACCATCGATGTCCACAGGTAGGACACAATAACAGCTTCCACATTTCCTTCTTTTGTTTTTGGCTGCCCTTTCCTTCCCTCTCTGCAGGTAAACCTCTCGGTAATTAGAGCTATGTTAGAAACGGAGCAGCAGTTACGTCACTGATTAAAATAAACAGTGAGACGAATGTTACATGAGACACTGCACGTTCAAACTGTCAGTAACTTGTGAGGTCGACCACTAGAGGGCCACAGAGAACACCAGATATTACACATCATTAGGTCACCGCCCTTCTCTTTAGATGCTGTAGGCTTATTATTTTAATACATTAATTGAATTTAATGTATTGTATAATATGTATAATATGTTATTTCGCTCTTTTTGTAAAGGACTATGCAACTTTTTTTTTGTTAACTTTTTTTTTTCAACTATTTTATGTTAAATAACCCTTTGATTCTAAATTACACAATCTTTGTTAGTAATTTCTATCATTAATAAAAATAATTATTTAATCACAAATATAGGACTTTACAAAAAACAAATGACAGAGAAATTAAAAGATGATTGACAAATAAGCATGAGTAATTCCAACATTTGCATCATTTTCTCTTGTAATAATTTAGCTTTTCTTGCCTTTTTTGCAATTAGGCCCCAACCAAAATAAATGCGTACTATCTTCAATATCACCATTACAAAAACAATTTTTTCCCTATGCCCCATCTGAAAAGCATTTCATTGGAAAGATCTTTTTAATTGAAAATATTGACTCTAGATATGTGAGACATAACAAAACTTGGCGATTTCTTAGAACAAACATCTGACAGACTTGGATTCCCTGTTTTTCTTGCTCCCTCTCAGTGGTTACGACATCCCTCTGAACCCGCTCCACCTGATCCCGTTCTACGCCGGCACCCGTTTCCACGACTTCCACCACATGAACTTCGTTGGGAACTACGCCTCCACCTTCACCTGGTGGGACAAGCTGCTGAAGACGGACAACCAGTACAACAAGCACATGCAGAAACAGGGAGACAAGAAGGAGCAGTAAACCACTCGTGCTTCGGTTCATTCATACACACACCTGGTCTGTCAGGAGGAGGGAGGAGGCGACTGTACAGACCATAAACTGTATCCCATATACAGTCTATGGCACAGACACACAGCAACACACAAACAGTGCTGCTTTTCCTCTCGGTACACTTACTGAAACACACACTCACACACTTAAAGTGTACTTTAAATGAATCAGCACGACTGTGGTTTGATTCTGAATCGCACTGCATGTTGATTTCAGTCCGTCTCCAGTGCCTTTTTTCCAAAAGAAGTATTGTTGTCTTCTTCTGTCAACAGCTGCTGGCTGAATAAAAACCATCAACATCCTCATTTTGATTTGTTGCTTTGCTTGGTCATTGAATTAATTTGTACCATATGACTGTCTTGTGAAATGTTTCTGTATACCTCTGAATGTGTGAGCACTTTAGCGCTTCCTCCTGAGTTAAACTGAGTCAGAATGACTTTGTGTTATTTCTGCAGTTTGGTGGGAACTGACGCAACTCAGTTCTGACTTCTGAAACAAGTCGGGCATATTTGATACAAACCCATGTAAATTGTGATTAAAAGGGATTGGCTCATATGGCAGTTCCAGGTCGTTCAAGCCTATTTTGTTGAAGACTGTAAGAACAAATAAATGCTATTTTGATTTTACAAAAAGAAATCTTGAAAATGTTTTTCTGTTTTTGTCATATTAGAATAAAAATATGTGAACATAATGGAACAGGAGTGTGGTTGTGTTGAGCAGTTTTTGACAGACATTTGTTACAAACCTCATGCTCGTCAGATTATGATACGTGAAATGCTACTGTATCAATAAGATGCTGTCTATTGTTGAAACACGGGCGCACGTCTACAGAAGTGGGTGTTTTTCTCTGTAGACACTGTTGAGTCTGGGCTGATGGGGAAGTGGGTGAGGTTCCCTCCATCTCCTCTCTGCTGCACTGTGGTCACACCCCTACTGCCCCATCCAGCACACACAGCTGCGTCAAGTCAGCCAGCAGCCGCAGGCACCACACAGGAAGTGAGGCACTTTTTACATGAAGGACAGAAAGAATAAATGAATGGATAACATGGCCAAACACACTCTGTAATAAATGAATGAATTAAATTAAACAAATGACTTCATGACTTAAATATATGAAGAACACTTGAAAAACAATAACTGTTGGGGTTTACAGTAGGGTTACAACTGGCAATAATCGTTTTGTCTGTGAGATTTCAGAAACACTTTCTCAGAGAACAGGATGACATCTTCACGGTGTTTGTTTTGTCAGACCAAGATTCCAAAACCACAATGTATTTGATTTAAAATGATACAAAACAGAAAAAGCAAGAAATCTTAACATTTGCCATGAAGGAACCAGCTAATGTTTGGTATTTTTTTCTTGAAAAGTACCTGATTAATCAATAATCAAAACAATTAATACATTTAAGCAAAGCATAAACAGGAAATAGCCTTACAATACCTAAACTTATCGATATTAAATAAGTAATAGAACAGTATGAAACAAACAGAAACGTGTAATATAACCATGAAATTATGAAATAGATTATCTAATTTTTAAAGTTAAAGTCATTGTTACGAAGTTCTATTTCTTCCTGCTTATTTTGCAGTAACACAGCTTATTACGAGTCCATTTTATTTTGTTAGTCAGGATGAACAGGGCAGGGCCAGTCTTGTGTTTCACTGTTGCTGCATGAAATAAAACTGACTCACAATAATCTCAGGAAGAAAGAACATCCCATAATAAACATTGTGTCCATCTATATCTACTACTGCTATTTACTTCTGCCTGTATTGATTTATTTATACTGAACACTTTGGACGAACTGTTCTTCATTGTCTGTGCCTGCTGGAAATATTATGGCACCTTCTGCTGTTCACCCCTGCAAGAGAAAAGAAAGAAAAAGTGTTTATTTTGAAACGTGCGGCCGGATGCGCTGAAGCCTCCGTCGGGCTTGACGCCGCAGCGCGTCTGCGCTCAGGTACACAGCATCACATCCCCGAGACACAGAGAGAGAGAGAGAGAGAGAGATATTTATAGCGCACAGCCAGGCTGCAGCGCAGAGATAAGGCTTGGGACCGAGCTGCAGGCAGACAGAGAGAGAGACGGACGGACGGACAGGGCTTAGGGAAGAAGAAGAAGAAGAAAAAACACCACAAGAGGACGCGTCAACATGAACCAGCTGCTGTCGGTAGTCCTGCTCGGGGCCGCGGCGGTCGCCCTGGCCGGCTCCGAGGGGGAGATCTCCTTCGAGTACCACCGCTACGAGGAGCTGCGGAAGGCGCTGGTGTCGGTGTGGCTGCAGTGTCCCTCCATCACCCGCATCTACACCGTCGGGGAGAGCTTCGAGGGCCGCGAGCTGCTGGTGCTGGAGATGTCCGACAACCCCGGGACGCACGAGCCCGGTCAGTTTCACGCACACGCAAACAAGAGTCTGCCCCATAATGCGGTGAATGTGCACCCCCCCCCCCCCCCCTCCACCCCCTCTTTCCTCTTTTTTTTTTTTACCGCACGCTGTGATGACACAGACGCATCACGCACCGTTGCGCAGAGCAGCCTGAAGGTGCCTCTTTGCTTCGCGTTGGGTTTTTTTTTTTTTTTTTTTTTTTTTTTTTATTATCTTATTTTGCAGAAACGAGGTGTCGCCGAAATGACCCGAGGGCGCGCGGGCAGGAGCGCAGGTGTGCGCGGGGCCCGCAGCATCACTCCCGAGGAGGAGATCTAGGTGATAGATTGAGGGGATCAGCCGAGCAAAGCCGCCATTTTGCTGGTTGATAAAGATCTCTCCGTGCTTATCTTGAGTCGTGATTCTGATAGAAAAAAAAAAAAAAAAAAAAAAACAAAAAACAAAAAAAAAAACACCCCCCCCCCGAAAAAAAACTCAGGCTCAGATGTATCAGCAGTGTTGGCTGCAACATGTCAGAGAAGAGAGTTGAAGGGAGGAAGCCTTGGAGTGAATATTAAATGAAGCTGTGAGTCCTGGGAGGGTTAGAGCAGCTGTGGTGTCCCTGACCTCCTGCAGGCAGGAAGGAACCACAGAGCAGAAGAAGAGATGTGACAGTTTACACACCGGCCCCGGGAACTGCAGCTGCTGTTTACAGATGCAATGCATCTTCTCCTTTTTCTCAAGTCAGGCCTGAATAGGGGAAAAAATGTCCTCCTGACGTGGATTTGGTTTCAGAATATTGGCGTTGAGTAGAAGACATTTCAAAAGCCTCCAGGTGATATTAAGCGCTGGTTTTGAAGCTGTTCAGAGGAAGCTGGGCTTCAGGAGCTTGAGGGAAATGTATGATTGGCCTGAATTATCTTAAACTGTTTGTGTGATAGAGAAACACCAAGATTTTCTGGAATAAACTCCTGAAATGAAATAACACTTTATATGATTCAATATTCTAGCTTTTTATCTGTCTGTTGTCTAGTGTCAGAAACTGAATGCCTGTCCACCAGGGACTATCATGAAAAGAAGCCCAGGACGTCACCATCCCTGATAAAGTCTGACATTATTAATATATTCATACAATATATATTCATATAATATGTCCACATTTACTCCAGTGAGCATTTTTTTAACCCCTCAATCGGAAACATACACCCAGAAAGACTTTGTACTCCTGATAGTGAGAGGACACTGTTTTGGCATTTACAACAACAACGCAACGTAAATGGATTAGCCTGTAGTACATTTAACCTTTCATCAACGTTTGGGAACGGGGTGTAATACTGGAAGAAGTGATTAATTTCACCCAAGTAATCGTGAAACAGAGCCCTCCAAAGAAAAGAAACCTTGCCTGTAATTAGTGTATTTATGGTTTACAGTCTACTTTGTGGTGTTTCAATTATATGTCTCACATAGCGTTTTTGTGTAAAGGTGTATTTTCCTCTCTGGGTGTATTTGTGCGGTCTCAACGGTGCACCACAGGTTATGTGTGTTTTGCAGCTCGCATGGTCACAGAGTCTAATCGCCGTGTGTACGTACTAAATAAGCCTGTAATAGTCTGGGGGGCGTGCGCAGGCATGAGTCACAGTAGCGATGTGGAGCCCCTTATTACTACCAGATGAGTTTCCAAGCCGCTGCTTCACCAACAGGGGCAGCACCTCCCCCCCTCCTCTCCCCTCCTATCCTCTCCTCTCCCTCCCTCCACCTTCTGCAGAGCAAAACATCCACAGCGAGAAGGAGGGGGATGAAAGAGGGAAGGAAACAGGGAGAAGAGCTCCAGAGACTAACAGTTCAAAGGAGAGTGAAGGAAGGAAAAAGACGGTGGTTTTCTTTCAGGGGTAGAAAAGATAAATGTGTGTGTGTGTGTGTGTGTGTGTGTGTGAGTCAAGAAGATTGAAATCTGCAAAGAGCGGAAACATTTTTAATCTTCCTTTTTAAAGCGTCCTACCAATATTTCATCTGACCCTGCAGTGTGTTGAAACTCTAAGGTGGAGCCGAAATAGCAGTTGCCAGGGCAACAGATCGGCTTAGTGCACTGAGCTGACTGCTGGCTCGTGGTTGGCTGGCTGGCTGGCTGGCTGGCTGGCTGGCTCCGGAGGACGGCGGCCCTGAGCCCATGCATCTGCCAGTAAGCAGCCATCTGTCATGCACTGCGGCACAGGAAGTACCTATAGCCGAGAGTGTAAACACACTGGTTACATATTAATATACAGTGTAGGAACCGGGGCAGTGGTGGAGAGTAACTGACTACATTTACTGAAGTACTGCTGTTAAAGCGGCCCACAGACTCCGGTCACAGACTCTGCAGTCCCCCTCAGCTCTGTGGTGCTTTATGGCGTCTTTACACTCATTGTTTTGGTTTTACGGCCCACAATTAGGTTCACTCTCACCGCTCTCATCACTGCTGTTATCTGCGAAAAAATCTCTAGTAGCGCTTCCTGCCCAGCACCAAACAGCAGACAGAGTTAGAGACTAGCTGGTGAATAAAGTGGGACATCTAGCAGCTTTAAGAGTCAGATCATTTCCTCAGAAGTTGGTGGAGACTGGAAGAGAGCTTAAAGGAGAGTGAATATATTGGACTAGAGGTGGCCAGAAACACAACCCGAAATGAAGTTCATCATAATAACGCATATTTGCTCTCTGGCGGAGAACTGAATGAGAGGTTAGACACCATTCTCATTTATTCGTTGCATATAAAGCTACAGCCTCTTAGCTTAGCACAAACACTGGAAATGGGTGGAAACAGTTAACCTGGCTCTGTCCAACGTTAATCCATCTACCAGCACCTCTAATACTCACTCTTAACAAAACTTAAGGGTAAAAAACACAGTTTGGCAGTTCTTATGTGGTGCACTATTTCTTGGCCAGGCCATGGATGTATTATAGGAACTGGACTGAGAGAGAGGAGCGCCACTGGGGCATCTTTGTAAATAACCAAGATGGCTGCCGCCGATGTGCAACGTTCCATGGTTATAGCTGCACTATGAAACGGACTGGACGGTAAATGTTCTCTAAAAAAAGAACAAACAACTGATCTTAAACTTTATGTCGATAAGAAATATATGTTGTTGTTTGCCGTACGACAGGACAGCATTTTGTCGCACTGATTGATTGTCTGCGCCCGTTGATAACGCCCCTTGGAAATCGAAAATGAACTGAGAGGTTCCAGACTAATATGCATTTGAGAAATAGTCTGACGATGCCAGGCTATAATTATTACTCCCTGTATTGTATATTTTTCAGCCATGACGTTTTAAACTTTTCCAAAGCCCATAAAAGTCATTTTTATTCTGAATGACGTCACAACTACGTGTGAGCCAATCACCTCGCCCGGCTGGGCCAGAGGGATTTACACTACTGTGCATTTACATTGGTCCGCATACCTCATGAAGTAACCCGGACGCTACTCTTTTGGCTTACGCGCCAGGCGAGCAGTTTTTATTGGACTGAATTGGCGGCATCTTTCAGTCTAGTATCCAGTTCTTATAATACATCCAGAGTAACTTCTCAGCTGTTTGCCAGGCCAATGCTCAGAGCCTAAAAATGACGAATTGTGCCTTCATTTTTATATGAGTTAAACAAACAGGAGATATAACGTGTTAATTAGTGAGCTTTACTTTTTGTTTTCTTTGGACAGAGCCAGGCTGTTCCCCCCTGTTTCCTGTCTTTGTGCTAAGCTAAGCTAACCAGCTGCTATCTACATATGTAGCGTACAAACATTAGACTGGTCTTCTCGTCTAACTCCCCACCAGAAAGACAAAAAGCGTGTTTCACAGAATGTCAAAGTTTTGCTTTCGGGTATGATAAGGAACTTTTTTGTATTTTTTTCTCCACTACATCTATCTGATAGTTATTACTTACTTTAGAGATTCAATTTTACATTTACAGCACATGATGAGTTTTAAGATTACAATGCACTACTGCAGATTAAATTACCCAACAGTATATAAAGTAATTAATCGAAACGACAATATGTACTTTTACTTAAGTACTATTTTGAATTCAAGGCCATTACATAATTTTATAGGGTGGTATTGCTACTTTTACTTAAGTAAAGGATCTGAATACTTCTTCCACCCTTAAACATGGGTGACGTGTTTTTCATTTGAAGAAGGTTTTACTTCACGCAGCTGGGTCATATTTGACTGTACAAGAGCTGAAAAGAGGAGATTCTCTTCAGTGAAAAAGGCTCTGGCTAAACTATTTTGACTCTCATGTCTGGAACTATTTACAAGGCTTCTAGTGTGAGGAGAAACCCTATCTTGTAATGGGTTTGCCTTTGTCTGAAGGTGAAAAAAACATTCATGTCAGTACGAGGCACTGCTTCATCCAATATGCTGTAGACCATCTCATGTGGTGGAGGCACTGGACTGTTTTATCAGACGACAGAGGAAGTATATAATCCCCAGTGAGCACGCACACAGATGCCCAGTTAAAGTGTATAGCAGCCAGACACACTGCTGGATGTGGTCGTATCAAATAACATATGGCATATTGAATATAAAGTGAAACACAGGTAGACACGGCTTTAATAGGATACATTACAGTGGAGGAGAATCGAGTGTAAACTAGTGGATTGTTTGGACATTTTAGCTGTGAGGGAGCCTCCTCAAGCAGAGATAGCAAAAACAGCTGAGAGGAAGGAGGAGCCGATGAGATAAAAAAGAAAGGAATGATGATTGAGAAAACGGAAAATGTAACAGGAGTGCAAGGGTGACAAGGGAGTAGAAGAGGGGTGGGCGAAAGAATGTAGAACGGGGAAAAAAGGGAGAGGCAGAAACGGAAGGAGGATGAGAGAAAGGCCAAGGCATCAGCCAGAGGTCATTCATTATACATCAGACACCTCCTCCTCCTCCTCTCTGCTCTCCGCCTCTGTTCTGACTACTTCTTCTTCATGTTGTTTTGCTTCTTCTGCCACAAAAAGCCTCCTGTCTGTTTCTCACTTTTTCCTACGCATATTTTCATTGTCTTTATCTTTCCTCAGTTCCTGTTATTCTTAAAATCTTGTCACGTCTTGCAGTTTATTTCGTGAGGTTTGCAAGCTTCATATTCTGCATCTCAACATGCTGCATGACGTCGCCGCTTCATGTCACGCTGTGTGTTAGCCATGTATGTATGTATGTACACACACACACACACACATATATATAAAGGTATATAGATCTGGGTTTGTGTACATGTATCAGCTATTATATGATCCAGCATTTTTGCACATTTCTATCTTTAATTTGACCTGTATTGGTGCTCGAGCTCCTTATATGTGTGTCTCTGTGATATCAGATGTCTGAGCTGGCAGTCACTCAAAACCAACAAACTGCTTGTATACGAGTGTGAGTGTGTACGAGACGGACAGGCGGACAGACGCAGGGTGAGTGTGTTTACTCAACCCCCGAGTTGATTTGTCTCCCTAAGCACCTGCCCGTGTCAGGGTTGTCACGACGACTGAGAGCACTCTAATGTGGTTCTTCCCTAATGTCGTTGCAGCAGCAGTCATTACTACGGTCTCACCTAGGAGACCGTATTGATCACCTGCCAGACACTTTTGACGATTCCTGACAAAGCATAGGATGATGCAGTGGGCTTTGTTGGCTTCAGATGCATTTTATCGACCTGTGGGGAGTTTAAGTGAGCAGCCGTGCCACATCAGACTTTACTTTTAGGGATATTAAAAAGCACACGTGATGTACGGATGTATAAAAATCAATTAAGGAGAGGTTGTTACACACTGAATATCGTCACAAAAATGTAGTGATGTAACCCTCTTCTTCAAGTGAACACACACGTGAAACAAAAAGCAGGCTATCTATAGGCTACTAAAGTGGAAAGTTGAGTGACAAAAGATTAATAAGCAGCTGTTTTGATAATTCATTAAGCGTTGAAATCATTCTCCGGTTCCAGCTTCTGCAATGTAGAGATTTTCTGGTTTTCCCTGTTTTAACTAAATATATTTGGGTTCACATTACCTTGAGCTTTGGGAACTTGTGTGAACTGTGACTTTTCACAATTTCATGGATGAATTGTTAGTTGAAGACAAAATTATGACAGCTCCACCGACAATTGCAAGGACACACAAAACAAAATACCAAGACCTTGAAAGTCTAAATGTTGCTTTTTGTGAGCTTGCAGTAATTTGTGTGCGAACTACCCCTCCTTTTCCATTGTATGCTGCTGTACGTTTTTCCTTTTTACTTTGAGTGAGTGGTTTTATGTGTGCACAAGAAAATAAAAGCTGAGCAAGACAGACACTCTGTCAAACTGTCTGTATAGAAAAGTAATAAATTGAGAAAAAGGGAGAAGACAGTCAGCTTGAGAGGGGAGAGGACATTTTGATTTATTTGTTCCACCTACACAGTGATGCGTCACGCTTAGCTTTGTGTAAAAAAAAGCACCCTGTTGTCAAAAATGTGTGTTATATTAAGATAAATGTTAAATTGTTATTCATCATTGAGAATTTATGCAGTGTATTATTATCAGCCCTCCTCCCGCGTGGCCTACTTCTGCACATTACCCAAAATTCACCCAAATACATCTTAAATTCATTAATACCTACATGTGTGGAAGAAAGCAAAGGCCTCCAGATCCTGAGCATCTGCGTAATAGCTTCAATCATAGTAACTCATTTAAGCAAAGCCCAACTACAAAGTCTAGGTGTGTGTGTGTGTGTGTGTGTGTGTGTGTGTGTGTGTGTGTGCATGCGCGCATGTGTTTGACAGCTCAGTCAGGCCTCTGAAGCCTGTAAAAACCATTCACCAACGTCACGACAGAAAGAGTTAATTATAGTCTTGAAATCATTAGCAGCAACTTCGAGAGGAACCAGATTCAAGTGTTTAAAAATAACCTGACTACCAGATGTGTGCTTGTCGGTTTGTGTGTGTGTGTGTGTGTAGCCACTGGGATTTATTTTACAGATACATCAAACACTCACTAACTAAAATGGATTAAAAAGATGCAAATGTGAAAATATTGACACACATGTACTCTTGCATCTTTAAAGCATCATATTTATACAGTATATTATTTTGACTCATTGATTTTAATGAAGTGAAACGTGTACATATGACAAAAAGTATTCCTGAAAATGGTCAAATTAGAGTAGAGGTAAAAAACTATAAAAACACACACAAAAAGCCCGGCAATAAAAAAACAGGACCCCTGCTGCAATTTGGCTTCAAACCCACACACAAACAGACCCACGCACCCCCCTCCACATCTGCCGATCTTGAGCTACATTTCATAACTCCTAGCTGATGTGAACAAAACACTTTTTTTATACCTCAGTGCTCAGTACCGCAGCAGAAAGCCAAATAATCTCTGGTTTGTGTACTGGTTTGTATACAGTATACTTTCACACTTATTAGCACTTTTCTCTCTTTCGTGTGTGTGTGTGTGTGTGTGTGTGTGTATATTTGTATACATGAAGAGACTTACAGAGGAGAAGGAACGACTAATTAGTATATTAAACAGATGGCTAGAGCCTTGTTCATTAAAACACAGCTTTACTGAGTGTACTGATATAAATAGCTCTGAAATATATAACCAATATCTCCTGTGATGGAGCACAGATGTGCAGCGAACTAAATTGAGGATTAGAGGAAAGTGGACCTCAAGTGTTTACTGGAAGCAATTGTGAAAACAGCACTGGACAACAAATTCAGTGATAGTGTTTACAAGTTAGTGCAGTAACGGATTTACTAAAGTATAGAGTAGCTGTCACATTAGTCCCCATAGGAAGCACAGCACGGTAATTAATCAAACATACACGTTAAGTCCACTGAAATACTGCAATATTTCAGTGCTGCTGACACGTGAGAACATGATTTTTTATGTGCTTTCTCTGTAAGGGCAATGACAGCATGAAAGGTGACTAACTGATTACAAGCTACAAACAGTATGTGGTTTATGTTACGTTGCAAAAAAGACACCGAGGATCCCTAATTTTGCCCTGGAGTCAAATGTAATCGAAACCGATCCCAGACCTGTCACTCCAGCAGGCTGCTGGCAGAACAACCTGTGACAGTGTCATTCAGTAATCCACCGTCCCTCAGTACATTACTGTCCAAATGGAGTTCTGGACTGCAATGTTCAATCCTGTTTAACCTTTAAGATGATGAGTCAGTGTGTTTGTCCCTGCTGGACTGTGTAGATCCAGTAATAGTCAAAGGGTGTGTGTGTCCACGGTAAGCTCAGTGACCTTTTCCTGGTCCAAAAAAGATAAAGGAAACGTTTGGTTGTGACGTTACTGTGATATTTCTCTTTGTGATTACGTGGCCGTTTGTGTTTTGTGTTCAGCCTCTCGCTCTGAGCCATAAAAAGAGATGAAGGTTGAATAAATAATTAAAAAATACAGCTCTGTCTGTGACGCAGTAACACAGTAAGTGTCTTTTTGTTCTCTGCAGGTGAGCCTGAGTTCAAGTACATCGCCAACATGCACGGCAACGAGGCCGTGGGCAGAGAGCTGCTCATCTACCTGGCTCAGTACCTGTGCAACCAGTACCAGCAAGGCAACGAGACCATCATCGACCTCGTCCACAACACCCGCATCCACCTCATGCCCTCCATGAACCCAGACGGCTTCGAGAAGGCCGCTTCACAGGTGATAACACAGCCAAACAAACCGGAGCCAAGGATTTACCACCAGACAGATTAAACTCACAAGACAACAAACAGTGACTTAAAAGATTGGATTTAAATCACACATAAACAGCAAGAATAGTAATTATTAAAGCTCCAGGCATCTTGCTTCTCTTCCCTCCCATGTATATCTAAACATCATCTCCTGTTTCCGACTCAGCCTGGAGAAATCAAGGACTGGTTTGTCGGCCGCAGTAACGCGCAGGGGGTGGATCTGAACCGTAACTTCCCTGATCTGGACCGCATCATCTACATCAATGAGCGGGAGGGTGGAGCCAACAACCACCTGCTGCAGAACATGAAGAAGGCTGTGGATGAAAACACTAAAGTATGCAAACAGACACGCAGATGCAGACAGTATACTTTATTAAAGGATAAGGCTGGTGTTCTTGAATATCTGTTCACTGTAGTTTGTAGCAAATGTTACTCAAACAGGAGAAAATCATGCATTTGTTAGGGACTATTTTTAGGTGCAGATTAAAACATTTGGTTCTTTAGTGATCCCTTCGGATTTATGGAGCTTTATAGTGAGTTTCAGCGCATTGTTTAGCTGTTTGTCCACATTTACTCTCACTGTTTTCATAGCATAGTTTTCTGCTGTAGCTGGCAGCTGTTTTCAGTGAAATAGCTCAAAAAAGCCACTGTACACTACCAGCTCAGCAAAATTGCTGTTTCATGGGATATAAGAAGACAGTAAGAAAAATATAGAATATCACCAGACTGATCCTTTAATGCTTTGTAAGACATCTGGTGTGTGTAGGTTAGAAGTGGTCATTTTTCAGATACAGCAATTCCTCTTTGACTTGTTTGCAGGTGCAGTATCTATTTTTAAGTGTTAGTAATGTATGAGTTTTTGCCTCTGCAGCTGGCTCCAGAGACGAAGGCAGTGATCCACTGGATCATGGATATCCCCTTCGTCCTCTCAGCTAACCTGCACGGAGGAGACGTGGTGGCCAACTACCCATATGATGAAACCCGCACTGGTACATAAACACATATGTGGACACACAATTTCCACACACCCTGTTTTCTTGTTTGGGTTGTTAAATTGTATATAAACTGTTCCCTTGCTCTATATGAGAATGTTTCCACACATGTAATGAGACAAATATTTGACCTATAACTGAAACAACGTTTTACAAACGTTTTTCTTCAGAATGTCGTAAGATGGAAAAGGTTTTCCTCTACAGCTTCCAGTGCATTATAACTCAAAGCAAACAAAACGTGTTTCCGCAGGCACATATTTAATTAGTTGCAGATGCATGTGTTCAATGAATACTTTATCACAGTAATGTGTAAACATTGTGCACTTGTTTGTTCCCTTCCCTCTTTCCTCCTCTAAGGCTCCACCCATGAGTACAGTGCCAGTCCAGATGATGTGATGTTCAAGTCTCTGGCAAAGGCCTACTCCATGTACAACCCAGTCATGTCCAACCCTCAACGACCCCCCTGCCGTAAGAACGATGATGACTCCAGCTTCAAAGACGGCATCACTAACGGAGGGGCCTGGTACAGTGTGCCAGGAGGTAAGAGACAGCAAGCTCCCAATATGTTTTGTTGACTGAGAAAATGCCCCCCAGAATATACGTAGGCTATGTAAAATGACATTCTTTTTTTTCATAAAGATGTTCACATTTTAGATAAGGATCCCAGATATTTGGTTTTCTAATGACTGTGACCAAGATATGCATTGAAGGGGATATTTTACAGTTGAAAAAAGAAGTTGTGCTCTCTGGTGGACAAGTTAAACAACTTTCCCCAATTACTTAAAAACATATCTTTGGCATTTCTGTACTGCAAAATCTAGTTACTTATAATCCAGCATTTGCAACAGTACAGACATATCTGTGTATAGTTGAAACAACGGTCATATGTAAGTAATGTGTTTTAAAAAAAATCTCATTAATGTCATCTCTCTCTTCCTCCCTGTTTTATTTATTTTTTTAAACTGACCAATAACAGGAATGCAGGATTTCAACTACCTCAGCAGCAACAGTTTTGAGATCACTCTGGAGCTCAGCTGTGACAAGTTCCCCAGTGAGGACAAACTCAAGAGCTACTGGGAGCAGAACCGCAACTCACTGGTCAACTACATCGAGCAGGTAGGCAGCACTCCAAGACTAGAAATATTTCCCTAGGTCTTATCTAGTTTCATTGGTGAATGGGATGTAGTTTTGAATTTAAAAACCAAATCAGGATGCTTTATCTCAAGTGAATAAAATATGAATGGTTTTATTACATGTGGTGATGATAAATGACCAAAAAGTCCTTATACCTAAATGATAAAAGAAGTTGTTTGTGAGAGCCAAAGTAAACCCTGTCACTTCCAAAAATTACTCAAAGGGCATTTTTTTGTTGACACCTTTATGGCCAATGTATGGTTAAGTTTAGCTAACTAAAACTACTTGGTTAAGGTTGGGGAAAGCTCGCCTTCATGTGTGTGGGTGTGTGGGTGTGTGTGTGTGTGTGTTTTATAGGTTCACCGCGGCGTCAAGGGGTTCGTGCGTGACCTCCAGGGCAACCCCATTTCCAATGCCACCATCTCTGTGGAGGGCATTGACCATGACATGACCACAGGTATCAGCATCCAGTGCAAATTCACACAATCCCGACAACCACACTCACACTCCATTACAACCCATTGACATGAGGTGTGATGTGGGAAATGTAATGGTACGGTGTTGTAATGCCACCTGGTGGACAAACATGATACTGCCTCACCTTTTCAGCACCTGATTTTTATTTGCACCTGCTCATATTGCACTGATAGTAACTCAAAACACTCTATGTTGTAAAGGATCTGTCTGATGCTCTATTTGTTGCGTACACGTATCAATGAGAAAACCTTTATTTTGCAGCCAAAGATGGAGACTATTGGCGCCTACTGGCTCCAGGAAACTACAAAGTGGCAGCCTCCGCACCAGGATACCTGACTGTCATCAAGAAGGTGGCTGTTTCCTACAGCCCTGCAACCAGGGTAAGACTCACAGACGAATGAACCAACCAATATCTGCCTCACATTCACTGCTCGCTCCCTTCATATTTACAAACGGTAGCTTGCAGAAGACTTGACAATGTTGAGCAATGTGACATGTTATTGGATCAAATCATCCATTATGTCTACAGTGCCAGTCAAATGTTTGTGATCATCCTGTACGAATAGCATTTTTGGTATAATCTCAGACAAACTGCAAATAGATTGTAAGTATATAATAAGTATATTCAATTGAGGAATATTTGGGAAATACTTGGATCTAATAGGAAACTGAAACATGATCACTCTAATCAGGCACCTGTAGCAGAGAAGATATTGTGTATTTGAATAATGCTTCCACTGTCTGAATGGCTTTAACAAAAGTAAAAATGGCGTATAAAGTGTCCAGTTAGGATCTGATGCCAGATTCACACCTGGTTTGTAATAAACAGTTTATAGGGTTTATCCATTTAAAAGGGCAGTTTTTAATGCACCTAAGAAAAGGAAAGTAAAATGTGATCCCTTAAATCAATTGTTCTCAATCTTTTGGCTTGTGTGTGTTTTAAAAGAATGCTTTATTTTATAACCCTACATTGTTAACAAATCCTATGAAAAGACCAAACAAGTACAGTATTACATTACAAGTAGCCAAAGAGTTATGTAGCTTATTCCTATACCTCATTGTTGTCCAAAAACTATTAAAAAAACATCAGAGCCATACTGCTGCACTGGGCAGGATGTATGTGTGATTTTTTGCTAAAAACTACAGTTGTTTTAGGAAATTACTGAGCTTTTAGAAGAATTTAAAACAGTTCAAAGTATATATTTGTGACCCTTCTTTAATCATTTATGTCTTCGGAATGAATGGGTTTGGGGCTGAGAGCCAGTTTATTGTCAAAAATCCAGTCTTTGCTGGGACTTTTAAAAATTGGAATCAAAATAAGGTCTTATAACTCTACTGCATGTTCTGACCTCTCATCTGCCACCATGTTGCTCTCTCTCTGTCTCAGGTGGACTTTGAGCTGGAGTCTCTGATAGAGAGGAAGGAGGAGGAGCGGGAGGAGCTGATGGACTGGTGGAAGATGATGTCAGAGACACTGAACTTCTAAACGTTTGTCTGGCTGATGATCGGACCGTCCGCACATCGATGTAATATATTCAACACTCTGTGTGCCCGTCCACTCTAAAAAGAATATATTGTCTCCTATTTGTTTTGTTCTCTTTCATTATTTTAACCGATTATATTGTTTATTAATGTAATGGTTTGCCTCATACTCCTGTAGATTGTTTGAATATCCTGCAGACACACAAACATATACTGACAGACACAGGAAGAATTTGCAGGTAGTTTGGTGGCCGTGAGATCGATGTTGATTTCTGTGGTATTGTGTTCTTTATCGTACACGTGATTGATAACCATGGCACCCATCTATATAACCAATGAGTGACTGAATAATTCTGTATGTAAAAGAGCTGTTTACATCATTACCACATGGCTCTGTCTATAATAATTCGTCTTTTCTCCTGTTTTGAATGTCTCTGTTTCTCCAGGCTTTAGTCGAATACACAAACACACAACCCTAGTGCACACCAAAAACACACACAGTCAACCTCCCAGTAATTGTAAACATTCACACACTCCGTCTCTCTCTCTGTTTCTTTCCTGTAATATAAAAAATACAACACTATAGTTTTGAGATAATCAGGGACATTAAAAACACTGAAAAATCACTGTAAACATTATATTGTAAACAATCTATACAGGCAAGCTCATTTCCCTGTATGTTATTGATGTTGAGTTTTTTTTTTTAAATGACTGCAGCACAGCTTTGATTTTAGCACAAGATGAATGGTAATAATATATACTGTATTTATGAACTAGGTATAGCAAGAAATGTGTTTTTGTAACTAAAGAAAAATCAAAGAAAACAAGGCCATGACACCTATTAATCTGTCCATCTCAGTCTACCCAAAGCCATTCCTTTATATGTGCACTACACAGGGAATACTAAGGTACATAAGGGACTGCGGTACATGTAGAAGTTGTTTTTCAAGAATAAATTAACCCTAATCTGAGTGGACACAGAAAATTAAACTGACTGTGTGGATGCAATTCACCCGTTTTGAGACCACAGAAAGAATTTATTGAATGTATAGCTATAAACATATAACAGTTACAAATGTAAAGTATGAACTGATCAATAAAACTCCCCTCTTTATGTTGTCAAACTGCTGTCTTGCCGCCTTTGTTTTTGTGAAAGCAGCCACCCCAGACACAAACTGGGAGTGTCGTTCATGTGTTAACTGGTGTATTGCACTTTTTCCTCCCCAGTATTTATAATGGGAAATATTTATAGACCTAAATAGATCCAATAGTTGGTCCATTCTGTATGTAGTACAATAAAATGTTGAGGATACATCCTTTAGAGAGGTTTATTAATTCTTCTTGTGGTAACAGATGAATTAAAATTCTTAAATAAAGGGTGAAGGAAACTTAAATGGGGGAATAGAAAACAAAAGGAATTGGAGAGGGGATAATTGTGGATTTTTGAAAATGGTATTTGTTTAAAATATATTCCCTTACAAAAAGTCTGACATTAACCATCTACTACAACAACATAGTGTTTGTTATTTACATGATGTAATAAAACAATATACTATTTACTCAACTACTGTACTTAAGTACAGTTTTGAGGTACTAATACTTGCGTATTTCCATTTTCTGCTACTACGCCTACTGTACTGCACTTATTTTCCAAATTCAGATATATAATACAACAAATAAATGATGATATCATTATCCAGCTGCAATTATTTATGATGTACACATTAATGCATCAAATTTATATAATATACATTCTTCTGAAATGGGGTATTCTTCAAAATAATGATTTATACTTATGGTATTTTAACTAGGTTTTAATTCTAATATTTTTGCCCTTATACTTAAGTAAAATGTTGAATGTTGGTGTGTTTGTCTGGGGTTGGAAGTGGGGGCACAGCATTGTTTTGTTTTGTGGTTATTATTGTTTGTATGTCTATGGAATTATAAATAAAAATATATATAAATAACAAATATATATAACAATCTAAACTAGAAAAGGCAATTTCCTAAGAAATTGCGGTGTGAATGCTGACTGCTGAAAGGCTGACGCTAAACTGGATTGCTGAAGTTGAGCACAAAAAGTTGAATAATATCAATGAAACGTGAAATAGTTGAATGTTTGTTAAAAGGCTGGCGCTAAACTGGATTGCTTGCTTGAATTAGCTTGAAGCAGGTGGAGGGAGTATGAATTAGAAAGAAAAGTGGAAAATGGTCTAAATAGTATGAATGGGAGTTAAAAGTTGAATGAAACTAAGAATGTATGAAAGATGTACAAAATGTTCTGGTTTGATTAGAGTTTACACCTGAAAGTATGAATGAGCAGATTAGACTTGAAAAATGCTTAAAAAATTCTAAAAGTGTCAAAATCCTGTGTGTGTATGTTTTTCCCATCCACTAACTGCTGTTAACTGCCGTCTCAGTCCTTGGTCAGACTACACTAGAAAATTGGTAAATGGTCTAAATATTATGAATGGGGGTAAACGTTGAAAAAAAATGAAAATATATGAAAGATGTACAAAAATGTCGAGGTTCGAATATGCAAAAAACCTGTGTGTGTGTGTGTGTGTGTGTAAAGCAGCCCTAGCTAAGAGATTTCCTTCAACTGTGCATCCCCAGTAGTCCTATACTTAACATCAGTTTAAGGGTCCACAAAAAATGACACTATAAGCAACAAGAAACGACAAAAAAACAACAAAAACGACACTATAAACGACAAAAACGACAAAAAACAACAAAAACACGACAAAAAAGGACACTATAAACAACAAAAACGACAAAAAACAACAAAAACGACACTACAAGTAACAAAAAACAACAAAAAAATCACTATAAACAACAAAAACGACACTATAAACAACAAAAAACAACAAAAACGAAAGAATAAATGACATTAAACGACACTGTAAACAACAAAAACGACACTATAAACAACAAAAAACGACAAAAAACAACAAAAACAACACTATAAACGACAAAAAACAACAAAAACAACACTATAAACGACAAAAACGACACTATAAACGACAAAAACGACACTATAAACAACAAAAAATAACGAAAAACGACACTATAAACAACAAAAAACAACAAAAAATGACAAAAACGACACTATAAACGACAAAAAAACGACAAAAACGACACTATAAATGACAAAAAACGACAAAAACGACGCAAAAAACGACAAAAAAAGACAAAAACGACACAAAAAACGACAAAAAACAACAAATACAACACTATAAACGGCAAAAAACGACAAAAACGACACTATAAACGACAAAAAAGGACAAAAACGACACTATAAACGACAGAAAACGCCAAAAACGACATTATAAACAGCAAAAACGACACTATAAACGACAAAAAATGACGAAAAACGACACTATAAACGGCAAAAAAACGTCAAAAACGACACTATAAATGACAAAAAACGACAAAAACGACACTATAAAAGGCAAAAAAACGACAAAAATGACACTATAAACAACAAAAAATTACGAAAAACGACACTATAAACGGCAAAAAAAACCGACAAAAACGACACTATAAGCGACAAAAAAACGACAAAAACGACACTATAAACGACAAAAAACGACAAAAAATGAAAAAAACGACACTATAAACGTCAAAAAACGACAAAAACGACACTTTAAATGACAAAAAACGACAGAAACGACACAAAAAACGACAAAAAACGACAAAAATGACACAAAAAACGACAAAAAACGACAAATACAACACTATAAACGGCAAAAAACGACAAAAACGACACTATAAACGACAAAAACGACACTATAAACGCCAAAAAACGACAAAAAACGACACTATAAACAACAAAAACGACACTATAAACGACAAAAAATGACAAAAACGACACTATAAACAACAAAAAACGACAAAAAAGACGCTATAAACGACAAAAAACGACCAAAACGACACTATAAACAACAAAAAATGACAAAAAACGACAAAAATGACACTATAAACGACAAAAAACGACAAAAACGACACTATAAACAACAAAAAACGACAAAAACGACACTATAAACGACAAAAACGACACTATAAACGCCAAAAAACGCCAAAAAACGACAAAAACGACACTATAAACGCCAAAAAACGACAAAAACGACACTATAAACGCCAAAAAACGACAAAAAAACGACAAAAACGACACTATAAACGACAAAAAACGACAAAAACGACACTATAAACAACAAAAAACGACAAAAAAGACACTATAAACGACAAAAAACGACAAAAACGACACTATACACAACAAAAAAACGTCAAAAAACGACACTATAAACAACAAAAACGACACTATAAATGACAAAAAAATGACAAAAACGACACTATAAACAACAAAAAACGACAAAAAAGACACTATAAACAACAAAAAACGACACTAAAAACAACACTATAAACGACAAAAAACAACAAAAACAACACTATAAACGACAAAAACGACACTATAAACAACAAAAAATAACGAAAAACGACACTAAACAACAAAAAACAACAAGAAATGACAAAAACGACACTATAAACGACAAAAAACGACAAAAACGACACTATAAATGACAAAAAACGACAAAAACGACACTATAAACGACAAAAACGACACTATAAATGCCAAAAAACGACAAAAAACGACAAAAACGACACTATAAACGCCAAAAAACGACAAAAACGACACTATAAACAACAAAAAACGACAAAAAAGACACTATAAACAACAAAAAACGACAAAAACGACACTATAAACAACAAAAAACAACAAAAAACGACACTATAAACAACAAAAACGACACTATAAACGACAAAAACGACACTATAAACGCCAAAAAACGCCAAAAAACGACAAAAACGACACTATAAACGACAAAAAACGACAAAAACGACACTATAAACAACAAAAAACGACAAAAAACGACACTATAAACAACAAAAACGACACTATAAACAACAAAAAACGACAAAAAAGACACTATAAACGACAAAAAACGACAAAAACGACACTATAAACAACAAAAAACGACAAAAAACGACACTATAAACGACAAAAAACGACAAAAACGACACTATAAACGACAAAAACGACACTATAAACGCCAAAAAACGACAAAAACGACACTATAAACGCCAAAAAACGACAAAAACGACACTATAAACGACAAAAAACGACAAAAGCGACACTATAAACAACAAAAAACGACACTATAAACGACAAAAACGACACTATAAACAAAAAATGACAAAAACGACACTATAAACAACAAAAAACGACAACAACGACACTATAAACGCCAAAAAACGACAAAAAACGACAAAAACGACACTATAAACGACAAAAAACGACAAAAACGACACTATAAACGACAAAAAACGACAAAAAAGACACTATAAACGACAAAAAACGACAAAAACGACACTATAAACAACAAAAAAACGACAAAAAACGACACTATAAACAACAAAAACGACACTATAAACGACAAAAAATGACAAAAACGACACTATAAACAACAAAAAACGACAAAAAAGACACTATAAACGACAAAAAACGACACTATAAATGACAAAAAAAGTCAAAAACGACACTTTAAATGACAAATAACGACAAAAACGACACAAAAAACGACAAAAAACGACACAAAAAACGACAAAAAACGACAAATACAACACTATAAACGACAAAAACGACACTATAAACGCCAAAAAACGACAAAAAACGACACTATAAACAACAAAAACGACACTATAAACGACAAAAAATGACAAAAACGACACTATAAACAACAAAAAACGACAAAAAAGACGCTATAAACGACAAAAAACGACCAAAACGACACTATAAACAACAAAAAATGACAAAAAACGACAAAAATGACACTATAAACGACAAAAAACGACAAAAACGACACTATAAACAACAAAAAACGACAAAAACGACACTATAAACGACAAAAACGACACTATAAACGCCAAAAAACGCCAAAAAACGACAAAAACGACACTATAAACGCCAAAAAACGACAAAAAAACGACAAAAACGACACTATAAACGACAAAAAACGACAAAAACGACACTATAAACAACAAAAAACGACAAAAAAGACACTATAAACGACAAAAAACGACAAAAACGACACTATACACAACAAAAAAACGTCAAAAAACGACACTATAAACAACAAAAACGACACTATAAATGACAAAAAAATGACAAAAACGACACTATAAACAACAAAAAACGACAAAAAAGACACTATAAACAACAAAAAACGACACTAAAAACAACACTATAAACGACAAAAAACAACAAAAACAACACTATAAACGACAAAAACGACACTATAAACGACAAAAACGACACTATAAACAACAAAAAATAACGAAAAACGACACTAAACAACAAAAAACAACAAGAAATGACAAAAACGACACTATAAACGACAAAAAACGACAAAAACGACACTATAAATGACAAAAAACGACAAAAACGACACTATAAACGACAAAAACGACACTATAAATGCCAAAAAACGACAAAAAACGACAAAAACGACACTATAAACGCCAAAAAACGACAAAAACGACACTATAAACAACAAAAAACGACAAAAAAGACACTATAAACAACAAAAAACGACAAAAACGACACTATAAACAACAAAAAACGACAAAAACGACACTATAAACAACAAAAAACAACAAAAAACGACACTATAAACAACAAAAACGACACTATAAACGACAAAAACGACACTATAAACGCCAAAAAACGCCAAAAAACGACAAAAACGACACTATAAACGACAAAAAACGACAAAAACGACACTATAAACAACAAAAAACGACAAAAAAGACACTATAAACGACAAAAAACGACAAAAACGACACTATAAACAACAAAAAACGACAAAAAACGACACTATAAACAACAAAAACGACACTATAAACAACAAAAAACGACAAAAAAGACACTATAAACAACAAAAACGACACTATAAACGACAAAAAATGACAAAAACGACACTATAAACAACAAAAAACGACAAAAAAGACACTATAAACGACAAAAAACGACACTATAAATGACAAAAAAATGTCAAAAACGACACTTTAAATGACAAAAAACGACAAAAACGACACAAAAAAGACAAAAAACGACAAAAACGACACAAAAAACGACAAAAAACGACAAATACAACACTATAAACGGCAAAAAACGACAAAAACGACACTATAAACGACAAAAACGACACTATAAACGCCAAAAAACGACAAAAAACGACACTATAAACAACAAAAACGACACTATAAACGACAAAAAATGACAAAAACGACACTATAAACAACAAAAAACGACAAAAAAGACACTATAAACGACAAAAACGACACTATAAACAACAAAAAACGACAAAAAAGACACTATAAACGACAAAAAACGACACTATAAACAACAAAAAACGACAAGAAACGACACTATAAACAACAAAAACGACACTATAAACGACAAAAAACGACAAAAAACAACAAAAAATGACAAAAAACGACACTGTAAACAACAAAAACGACAAAAAATGACACTATAAACAACAAAAAACAACAAAAACGACACTATAAACGACAAAAAATGACAAAAAACCGTCAAAAAACGACAAAAAACGACACTATAAACGACGAAAAACGTCGAAAAAGGACAAAAAACGACAGTATAAACAATAAAAACGACAAAAAACGACACTGTAAACAACAAACAACAAAAACGACACTATAAACAACTAAAAACGACAAAAAACGACACTATAAACGGCAAAAAATGACGAAAAACGACACTATAAATGGCAAAAAACAACAAAAACGACACTATAAACGACAAAAAACAACAAAAACGACACTATAAACGGCAAAAAATGACGAAAAACCACACTATTAATGGCAAAAAACAACAAAAACGACACTATTAACGGCAAAAAATGACGAAAAACCACACTATAAACGGCAAAAAACAACAAAAACGACACTATAAACGGCAAAAAATGACAAAAACGACACTATAAACAACAAAAACGACACTATAAACGACAAAAAATTACAAAAACGACACTATAATCGAGAGAAAACGACAAAAACGACACAATAAACGACAAAAACAACACTATAAATGACAAAAAACGACAAAAACGACACTATAAACGACAAAAAACAACAAAAACGACACTATAAACGGCAAAAAATGACGAAAAACCACACTATTAATGGCAAAAAACAACAAAAACGACACTATTAACGGCAAAAAATGACGAAAAACCACACTATAAACGGCAAAAAACAACAAAAACGACACTATAAACGGCAAAAAACGACAAAAACGACACTATAAACGACAAAAACGACACTATAAACAACAAAAAATGACGAAAAACGACAAAAACGACAAAAAACGACAAACAACGGCCAAAAACGACACTATAAACAACAAACAACGACACTATAAACAACAAAAAAGACAAAAAACAGAAACGACAAAAAAAGAAAAAACGACACTATAATCAACTCTCTAACTTTGAACATTCCACCACACACACACTCATGTAAAAATGTCAGAAGGGCTGAAATTTTCATGATTTTTGAAATGAGGTTGTGGAAAAAGTATGTATGATCTGGAAAAGTTGATGCCAGACAGTCAAAAGTGGTGTGAATGTTTTAATGTTGGAATGACGTTTCTACGTGAAAGTATGAAGGATTTGGAAGACTTTGAAGATGAGTGTTTTTGAATGTTTTTCTCATTGACTTTCATTATAATTAAGTTTTAAACAAAGTTGAATATTTTAAGTATTAATGGGATTTGAATGTTGAATAATACCTTGAATGTACGAAAGATGTGGAACTTTTAAAAGTTTGAATGGAGTTTGTAGCTGAAAGTATGAATGAGAAGAGAAGAGTTGAATAGGCATGAAAAAGTGGGAAAATGTGGAAATTTTTGTGAATGCCTTCAACATTCACACCAATAATTAATAATTATTAATATTGTTCAATGCTTGTATGTTCCATTTGTGGCCGCTAGGGGGCCAAACAACTTCTAAACAGATAACTCTGCTAACACCAAGCCTGTGTGATAAAGTCATGATGGCAGACAGGTGACTACTTACACATCCAACAGATGAAGAGCAACATTATCATCCTTATGAAGTCGTGTTTTATCCACCTGACGAATCAAACAATACACAAAAATGCAAATTGAAGTTTTAACTGGTGAATACTTTACACCACATTTGCAGGAATTGTTTAACACTATCAGACAACACTATGTTTTGAATTGCAGCTCAGCCTCCTGAAACTTTGTTTACAAAAATTTTCTGCAATTCTGCTAAGAAAAGTGGCATTAAAAGTTGTAAAATGTAAAACAGTAAAACTACACTCCCTGTGTCGCAACAAATATTTCAACAAAATCATATTTGCTGTAATGTTGTATTGTATGGTGATAAAAATTCATATTATTCCTGTATTCCTGTAGCTGCAGGTTTTAAATATTAATATATATTTTTATGTTATTCTGGTTACTATTCCTGGACTTCTATTGCCATCTGTATATAAATATCAGATCGATACATAAAACAGGAAGGACGGGACGAGAAAATTCAAAAGAAACATGGGTTCACTCACAATGTGCATCTAAAAGTAGGATTGTTTGTTGTCTTCTTCTATCTGACTATTTCACTTGATTTGAACTGTGCTTGTTTACTTTTTATGTCTTTTGTCTTTTGTATCTCTTGTACTGTCTGTACTGTTACACTTTAATCGTAAATCTTGTACCTTTATTTTTATTACTCTGTAAATCACTTTGAATTGCCCAGTGTATGAAATGTGCTATACAAATAAAGCTGCCTTGCCATGCTTTGCCTTAAAGATATTACATGTCCAGCAGGTGACAAAATGTGAAAGAAAAGCGAACATTTCAATCACAGGACTATAGTCAGCACAACTTAAAGAAATGAAAGGCCCTGCACACTCATGGTACACCCTCACACGTGATTTCACTTATTTTGGCTGATTAGATGTCTTCTAATGACGTTGTAGGCGTTTAATTGACATCTCTCTGACTCAGTTTGCTTTGTTGCACCTGTTATTACATCTTTTATCATTCTAATTAGTACATGAAGTCCGGTGACCTCTCGTAGCACGAGTCTAATCAGCAACAAAACTGAAATAGCCTGTGCTGGCGTGCAGGGTCTCAGGAAAAAGGTAAGGAAATGGTGTTTTCCATTTACTTGTTAACAGCTTCTTACGTGTGGTCAAAGGGCCTACAAGGAATACATGGACAATACATGTCCTCGTCTCTCTGTTTTCTGTCAGTTTGTCATTTTCCTACATAATGGGACTTTTCACCTTGGTTACACGCACCTTATATATTACTTGAGAAATTCAAGAGCACATACCTTTTCATATTGTTTATTTTGCTCAGAAAGAAATAGTAACATTGAAAACTACTTAAAAAATCGTCCCTAATTTTTTCTTTTTTCCAATTGTATCCTAGATTGATTAATGTCATTACAGTACATAATCCCAATTGCAAGTAATCAGTTATAGTTCAGTTTTTAACCAGAAAAAAAAACCCAGGATATGTAAACATGTTTATTAATGTAATTCTAGTAGTTAAAGACACACATGGACACATCTGAGTGGCTGTAATTTTGACTTTAGCTGTGAATCCAGCTGTACAGGTACTGTATGCCTTACTGAGTCCTGCATAATGTGTGTGTATATTTGTATCCTAAAGCAGGAACGCATTGTGAAGTGTATTGTTAAGTATTCACCTTCTGATACACACACACACACACACACACACAGAGCAAGGGTGGCACTTTTAGTCCCAACTATGTAGTTGAATCAGCTGTTTTAGCATTAGATGCTAAGTCTGCAGATCAATGGCCCCCTCGGTCTATTAGTCATACCGGCCCTATTAGCATCTGCTATTACCATCTCCTCATCAATACCATTGATCAAGCTGCTCTGGCTTCAGGACAGAGTGGGACACAGAGGAAACCTGGCGAGATAGAAGAGAGAGTAGGATATTAATCTGATCAGACAGTCAAATGTGATGTTAGACAACAATAGGTTATAAAAACAAATCAGAATCATGTACTTTATTCTTACAAGAAGAAAGGAGTTTTGGGAGATTTTGGAGTTAATCAAAATGAAAACAAGTTGACATTAGAGCTGAAAAGATTAGTCGATCGACACAAACATTTCTGGCTTTTATGTAACTGTAAACTTTGGGATGAGTGCTTTTTACTATTTTCTAACTTATCTCTCTCTTTCTCTCACTGTATATATGTATATATATATAGCGAGAGAGAGAGACAAAGAGATAGATAGATAAATCTATATACAGAGATTTATTTATAAATAATCGAGAAAATCAGCAAAATTAGTTTTAATCATTTTTCTCTAGCATTAACAAAACATTGTCAGCAGACTTCCCAGTGTGTGTTGTATTCGGGTTAAAAAGTCCAGAAACCCTTTTTTGTTTGTTGCTTTCCCTGCAGTTTACCTTTTAAAATACACAACTTCACTGCATTTCATGAGACGAGATATGTATCATTGCTGGCAACAGTGCAGCAGCAGAGCACAGCTGATCTCAGACAAGCAGGACTTTTTGAAAGCATACGTCATCGGTAGTTTTGTTTTTCATATATCAAAGAAGTGTTTTTGTTGCATAGGTGTCTTTCTTGGTCATGGCTATCATTTGTAATTTTACACTCTGGTGGCTCAGGTGTCCAGTGTGACAGTAATCCATCTTCCTTTGTCATTACTCCTTTAATCCTGCAGGTGACAGCAGTGTGCTGATGACCTGACAATCACTGAGAGGAGTTTGGCTCAGTCTGTTCAAAGGGCCAAATCAGTCTCCGTAACCCCTCTGTAAGGATCCACCGCCCGGTCACGGATCATTATTCGTATGTGTCTTTGAGCTCTTGGATCACAGGAGGTGGCTGTTAGTTGTGGTGTTCGTGGACTCTGTGAATGTTCCTCATTAGAGAGTGGTTCCCCCGTCAGAGCCCACCGACTCCCTGAAGTTCAAAGTGGCTGCAGGCCCAACTTAACCACAACCTCAGATTACTGGAAAATTGTACTTATTTGTGCAAAAAAGCACATGTAATCATCTTCATCTGATATGTAAGAAACGGTGTACAAAGAGGAATTAGTGGCCTGGAGAACATTAAGAACTGTTGAGAACATGAAACAGAACATCCTCCCCTCTCGTCTGTGCTCTGTCTGTGTGCCTCTGAGTGTGTGCTCGGTTACTTTACTTTCAGATAAGAATTAAGAAAGGCCAAGAATCACTCGAGCAAACTGCCAACAGGCAATGCATCACTGAAAAGCATTAAGTCATCAAAGCAAAAGGTAAATGTAAAGGTATCTTTATAGCTTTGATCTACTTATAATTACTTTCTGTAGGTTACAATCGATGTGATTATTGGAATGAAAAGGTGTTAACATCCTATTTTTTTCTTTAATTTGAGTGAGTGGTAACTTATTGGCAGACTTTACTATGAATTGTTTTCAGGTTCAAACCAAAACCACTTCTCCTTGTTGTTGGACTACAGGTACATGATGCAGATTTGCTTTGATAAATGCATCTTGGAGGAGTAATAGATCTCTCTAACCCAGTACTCCTTGTTTTATGTCAAATACGCCGATGAGCGGTACTTAAACAACAGAACCAACATTATAACTCAACCTACTTTTAGTTATATAGTCGATATGTTCGCTTCACATTACGAGCTGAAGAAAGACATCAGTTTTTTACAGCTTGTTGGGGCTGAAAAGACTTTCTACAGAAATTCAACAGAATCTCTCACTCACTCACTCACTCACACACACACACACACCCACCCACCCACCCACACACACACACAGTGTAAGTGTGTGAGTCTAAGGTCTTTGCTGCTTATTTCTACAGTCTCTCTGAAAGGAAGCATATCTGCAGAGAGCAGAGGCCAGGCACACACACACACACACACACACACACACACACACAATCCCAAGTTCCTGAAGAAGTGCTGTGTCAGCAAGGGACTACTGTTTACATTTACACACACATACATGGACACACACACACACACACACACAGCATCTTTGGCTTTCAGAGCAGCAAGACGGTGTGAACAGGAGGATTTAGTCTATTATGGAGTTATTGCTCACTCAGTACACGTCTTCTTTCTGTTCTGTCACTGTTCAATTCAAAATCATCATTGGTCTTTTATCCAACTGTCATCCTCCTTTTGCAGCATTACATTTTTTTCCAGATCAACAAATAATTTTTTATATTTAGTCTTCAAATGTTTTTTTTTTGTGTCTAACTAGAAAAACCTGCAAGAGGGAGGAGCAGGGGAAACTAGGTGCAAAATACCGTGATTATTCAAGGTGGAAACTTTACATGGGAATTAACAGGAATTTATGGGAAATAATGTGAATAAAATGGAAATATTGGGTTTATTTGCTTAGGCTGTATTTACAATGTAATATGCATATAGAAACAGACCTTTCACCATATCATAATCAGGCATAATTGCAAAGCCTTTTAATAGGAATGAAAAAATGTACAATTTAGCTGAACTTTAATGAAATGAGTTGACTCATTTAACAATTGAACTTTCATCGAACTACAACAACAAAAATTTGTTATGTCCAATCCTCCAAAACCAAAAAGCTAGTAAAAAGCACTAATGCAATGCCGTGTACAGATAAATAACTAAGCAGTTTGATTAACCCTCTGAAGACGAAGCCCTTTGTTCATGAACAGATTTCCGGTCAATTTCCACAAATTAACCGGCCCTTTGCAACCTGAGGGCAGACACTGATGTTTTGGAGTGCATGAATGCTTTCACAGGGTCACTATAATATTCATAAATGTATATCTTTTATGGGCCCCATCACATTAAATTCTTCAACCTGATCATTAAAGTGCTGTTACTCAGCACAAATACACATTTACTCTTGCACACAGAAATCACAAATTGTTGTTTCTAGATTATATGTACAGATTAAACAAATAAGATACATTATGTTAATTGGTGAAAAGTCAAAGGTCTTGGACAGCTACTCCACTGAGTGCTGTCCTAAATCATTTTATAATCAGCATATATTCTGTTATAAAACTGAAACTGGGAAAATGTTCATTCCATCTTCTCTGTCCTCTTTTCCAGTATTCATTTCTCTGTTTTCCATCTTTTCCTCCTTACAGCTACAGACATATTTTCTTTACTCCAACATGCATCCTGCGTTTATTCTTCTTCTCCCCAGTTGGTTAATTCTGGTGGCACAGAGACAAAACTGGTCCGTGTCATCTCTCCGAGCGCACGACCAGGATCATGAATGTGAGCCACAAGCTGGCACGTGCACACCCACGAAGTCACGCCCACATGCACGAACACACGAGAGGCAGCGGAGGAGAGATGAAGGTGGAGAATCTGAACCCTGAGGGGTGCAGAAAAGAGGAAATAAGAACAGGAGAGAGAGAATGGCACTCACAGCTTGGCATTTAAACGGAGGATTTCCTCTCTGTACCTCGTCTTCCCTCCGCTCTTTCTGTTTACATAAGGAGAGACTAATTCACATGGCTCGTACGAGAGTCCAGGAGTGTGTTTGTGCATGCATGTGTGTGTGCTCTCTAACTAACACAGGACAGCATCAGCCATCATTTATATTCAAAAAAAGTTTCACACTGTATCGTCACGTGTTTAGTGGAGGTGTGAATCAGTGACTTGCTTAAAAAAAAAAAAGCTTGATATTCCTTTTAAACTTTCCCTGAAGTTGCTTCTGCTTTTTTTGTTTATTTGGCACCAATCAAATTTAAGAAATAAAGTGATAAAGAAATTAAACTGCTTAGACATTTTTGGAGCTACTAAACAATATCTAAGCATTATCATCCCCTGCTGTACTCTGCTGTGGTGTCAGCAGACTGTCTTCCTGTGGCATTTTAGCCAAAAGGTGATGGATGTCTCTGGCCACCCCTTTGCTCCCTCAGGGGAATTTCATAAAACACTTAGGACACTATCAGAGTCAGCAGCCCTGAGATAAAACATAATATTTTCTTTTTTTTTTCTTACCACTGTTATTCTCATAATTTCTGCCCTTCTTCTGTCTCCATATTTTACCAGCAGTCTAATGTTTTAGGCTGCATACTTTGTAGAAAAAGTTAATTGGTTGTGGAGAATTGTCTTTGGCTTCAACACACAGCATTTAAAAAAACAACGCAAGGCAAGCACTGAGGATGGACATGAAGACCATAACACTAACAAAAACATGGATTTAAAAAACTTGGATGTGGTTATTGAAGAAAAGAGGAGCTGGGTGCAAAATCCAGTTTGTAAAAGTGGCATAAAGAGGCTATGCATTCAATATTATAATTGCATTTGGCAGGAATGACACAATTTTTGGTGGCTTTTTCTTGAGGGTGAAAGCTCCTTCAAAGGGTGGGAGGGATTGGGGGGTCCTAGGGACAGCAGAGACTGTCTCCTTGTGTTTCAGTTCCCTTTGCAAGATGGGCTTGCAGTGCATTGAGTGATTGCATTGTATACAGTGTTTGCTATGAGTGTCGCCTGCTATCCCACAATGCTTTGAGGGTTTATTCACTTGTATTTCATGAAACTTTTAGCAGGGTAGAGCTTTGTGTTCCACAGTGTTCAGTGTTTTCATTGTTTGACAATTGCAGACATCTTTTCAGATCATTGTATATAGTTCTGTACATCTATTTATGAGTAAACATTCTTCCTCTGTAGGCTTGAAGGGAGACAGAGCAATGCAGAAGCTGAGTATTTAGCAGAGCTGTTTTTAAGTCCAAGTCTAGTCTTCACAAATAAATTGTGAGTCCTTCAGGGATCTGAATGCAGATCATTAAAATGACTTGGCTTTTTGACTTGGCGATTTTACAGTATGGTTGGGTATGGTCAAGAGTGTGCTTTGTTTAATCTGTTACCCACCCAACATCAATGTCACAGAGTACTCCGCAACCCCAGAACGTGGCTCTATATCACTGCAGCAAGATGAGAAATTAATAGATTTTTGTCCACTTGGGGTCAGCAGAACAAATTGTAAACACAACATTGACATATTATCATCTTGTCAGATTGATGTAGCAAATGTGTTAAAATACAGTTGCCTATTTTCAAATCCAGCAGACACAGAGCAATAATAGCATTAGTTTGGATTTGTGTTCCTGGCACTCTGGGCTCCATCAACTCCTGAGACAAATATATTCAGCTGCTAAATTATCCAATTTTCAGAGCCTTTTCACTGAAAACATCTGCCTGCTGCTGGAAACAAGGTTCATGAGAGCAGTGAAAGTGAACCTTAAAACTAAAGTTGTGTGCTAGAAAACAAAAGAAATTAGCTGAAAGACGCTAAAACCCTTTGTAGAGCTGAGGGGAACTGCAGTGTTGGGTGATAATTCTGTACAGGTTTACCCTACGAATGACCTCTTTCACATTACAGGTAGGCATTTGATCCATTGCTAATATGAAATGATTAGTGCAGCTTTAAATCTGAGTTGGGTCAAGTCTCAAATGAACAGCTTCGGTATTTAGCCATAGTGTTTGGGACATTGATGCTCCAAAGCTCTGCCTGCTTTCCTGTTGTGCTTGGAAATATATTACAAAGATTACACGATTGCTCAGAATATAACAGAGAAGGATTAAGGTTGGTTCGATACATTTCTATATGTTTTGATACTGCTTCTCTGCGGTGAAAATTGCAGAGAAAATTAGTCATCATTGCTCACTAATCCAACTGACTGAAGTTAAGATATTTAATCTCAGTCTTGGACAAAACTTTTAACATTTTACAACTACCTTTTGATGTTTGATATCCCAAAGATGGATTTTGGGCAGAGTATATACCTTTAAAGTTAAACAAGAACAGTGCAATCCTTGTGGATTTGAGCTACTGCATATAGAATTGATGGGAAAGTGTGTTTGAGGAAAACAAAGCTAATAATAGTGCTCCAATACCTGCAGACCACAGCACTTGGGGGAGTCTCGAGGGGCTGCTGCTCGGATTGAGGGTTCCTCCTTATGTGTGTGTCTGTGTGTGTGTGTTTGTGTGTGTTTCAGGGAGGGGTGGTGTTGGTGGTCAGTGTGCTGGGTCAGAATGCTGGCGAGGTACTTTCACAGAGTTTCAGAGACGCACTGATCGATAAATGCTTTAAATAGGGACACAAATACCTGCACACAGCATTAATCTCAATAGCTGGATCCTATTTAAGAAAGGAAGCATTTTGCTGAATAGATTGGCCGGATGGCAACCACACTGAAGTACAGTAAGTGGTTGGAGAGGCCCAAATGCCACTCAATGCCTTCCCTGGTGTTAATTAGTAATTGCTCAGGAGGGAAATCCAGAACACACACACACAGAAACACACAATGTTGTACTGTATAGAGATTTTTCCACACAATACCCCAAGTTTTGTTTATATAGTTTTTGATAATTTTATGAATCTCCAGAGGGTAAACGTGGAGCCACAATACTTAACACACAAATTAACACTTATTCCAAGAGGATAATAACTGTTGATCAGTTCAAAAAGAAAGTTGACCATAAGTGATACACTTGAAACAGGACCAATACCAACACAACCCATATGTCAGGAAACAGGCATGCATCACATGTAATTCAAAGGTTTCAATGCTGTGGGCATGAAAGACCTTTTAAATCTTTCAGTCAAGCGTTTTGTCATCTGCCACACTTTATAGACAGCTAAAAACAGAAAACAAGGGATGACTGTCTGTCTGGTTTGAACTCTCCTCCGAAACCTTTCCTAATGAATCAGGAGTCTAACCAATTACTGAATCAGCCTTTTTAATAGACTCTAATCCTGTTCCTATCACTGGATGGAAAGCTGTTACCCAAACAGCATAAAACAAAGAACAGGCCACACAACACAGATACAAAACATTTAAAGTCTTCTTGGTCCACATTGAAACGTCTCAACAACTGTTGGATGGATTGCCTTGAAAGGTTGTACAGATATTCGTGGTTCCCAGAGGATGAATCCTAATGATCCCCTGACGTTTCCTCTCGCACCACCATGAGGATCACATTTGTGGTTTAGAGTGAAATGTCTCGACAGCTGTTGGATTGATTGCCATGAAGTTTGGTGAGACTGTCCTCCTGTTTACTGTCCTGTTTACATTCAAGGGACAAAGCTCTCGAGCAGAGTTAGACAGCGACAAAGAGCTCAAAGGGAGGAGGGTTGCCTCACCAAGACATCAGACTTTTAACAGGGCAATGTTGTTGTTTTTTAAAGCAGGACCACAATTGCTCCATAACCGTAACCATGTTTATTATTGTAACCATGGCGACGAAGGTCCTCTAACCATAACAAAGTGCTCATTTTAACCGTGGACTGCATAAAAGAAGTGGATGTAGCCACCATGCCGTCACCCACTGGTTTGCAGCGCTGCCTCTATCCTGATTGGCGGTAGCCGTGGTAACCCTGCCCTAAAGCATACACTGATTTATCGTCTATTTTTCTATAAATGGGACCATAATTTACTGAGTGAACATCATGCTGTCCTGATGAAGACTTGAAATAAGTGATTGAGACCATAAACTCATTAGGAAAATGTTTACTGAGGTTAATAAATTGAGTGAGACGTGGGGACATTTTCTCAGACTTCTATACAATCGGACAGTTTTTTTTTTTTGCGGCCAGTGGAGTCGCCCCCTGCTGGCCACTAGAAACAATGCAAGTTTAAGTCACTGCTTGATTTTAACCAAAGTCATGATCTTTCCCTGAA
>CM062204.1:8692500-8715000 GCA_031216445.1 Lateolabrax maculatus | reverse complement strand
CCGTTGGCCTAAAAGAAAAAAAGTGTTACAGACAAAACCAAACATTAAATAAATAAGTAGAAATAAAACTGTTTAAAGAAGTATTCCCCCCCCAAACACTCGGGATAACGTGAATAGTGTTTTGCTTTATAGTGATCACCCTCTGAATGTCTTTGCCGTCCTACACTGTATATGTCATGCCACTGTGCAGGAAAGCCAGTTTACCCGTCTGTATCTACACGTCTGTTCAACGTGCGCTTCTTTTTACGCACACGGTCTAATTACGCTTACTTGCAATTCGATCCATTTCCCATTTCTTTCCCTTTAGGACAGAAAAATAGGGAAACGAGAGGAAGCATAAGGACAGACTTGTCATGATCATAAAGGCAATCTGGTATATATAGCCTACTACCTCTGGGCATTTATGGTTTGGCTGTCACCTACTTGGCACCTGCCTCTAAACAACCAGATAACAGCCATTATGCACCAGGTCTAAGGGGCTGATGAATACTAAAACCCACAGGCCCGTTTTGTAGCCGCCGTGTTACTTTTACCGCCACCGGTTTGTACTGGAAGTTCACTAGGCCTGTGTTTTTTCGGATCCGTGTGAGTAAAGGTCCAATAACCTGTTAGGATCAGTGCGCGCTTCCTCCACTGTCACCGCTCGGAGGAGAAAGGAGCCCCTGAAGTTCATTTACTACAGGGAGTTATCAGATGTGTACTCTGAGTCTCTCCCTGCTTAATGTGTGTGTGTGTGTGTGTGTGTAAGAGAGAGAGAGAGAGACAGAGATAGATAGAGAGAGTCACTGCAAATAAAAATGGCAGCAAATTCTCAGTGAATCGAGACAAAAGAAGACAGAGAAAGTTTTGGTTTTGCACCACTTGGGTCGAACAGTGCAGGTATGTGGCGGTGTGTGTGTGTGTGTGTGTGTTTGTGTGTGTGTGTGTGTGTGTGTGTGTGTGTGTGTGTGTAGGCGGTGCGATGACTCTGGAGAGAGGCAGCACCACTACCGGACAGGGGAGTAGGAGAGAGAGAGAGAGAGAGAGAGAGGAGAGAGAGACGGAGAGACAACAGTGCTGGTTGCAAATATGCGCGGCGGATGTTTCTGGTGTGACCGCCGTGCGTCTTTGCGCTCAGAGATCACCCGGTCCTGATCCCGCTCACCGCGTCCCTTCTCCCCGTGCTCTTCTCTCCCGCAGCAGCCTCACCTGCGAAGCCACAGCGGTGGACAGCGGAGCTCCTCGGCGGACACTTCGCTGACTGACGGACACCGGGACGGACAGACAGACACCTCCGCGTACTTTGACCATGGAGGAGAGCCGGGCGCAGTGACTCGCAGCAGCCCGCAGTACCCGCGACCTGACTGTCAGAGAGGAGGGCGATCTTCACGATGACCCGATAAATTCCTGCCGCCGATGCTTTGTTTGGAGAGTGGATTGACCATCTCCTAACAGCGGAGGAGACGAGCAGAGGGGCCTTTCTTCGTTTATTTCAGTCTTCAGATGGACCGAGTGCCCTCGGCACTGGCCGCTAAGATGCGCTGGATCACGCTGGTGCTCGCCGGCTTGACTTTCTGGGGCAAAGTGACTATTTGTAACTGTTTCGACTACGAGGAGCCAGACTATGATTATTACGAAGAGGAGAGAGCGGAGACCATTGACTACAAAGACCCGTGCAAAGCTGGTGAGTGCGTTTACTCTCTTTTAGTTGTTAATCTTTAAATAAGATTGGAAATCTGTATTTTTTTTTTTCTGCGCGTCTGGCCGGTGACCCACGAGCGCGCCGGCTCTCAGGTGGCACGTGCATGTGTGTGTGTGTGTGTGTCTGTGTGTGAGAGATGACAGCGGGTCTGTGTGTGTGTGTGTGTGTGTGCGTGTGTGTGCACGGGCCCAGGTGCCCCTCTTTCCCCACCTTTCATATCCGATAAGTCAGTGTCGGTGGTGATCCCGCGGGTGTATGCCACGTGCAGCCCGGTGACGGTCCTGTTCAACCCGAGTCCTCCATTCACACACACACACACACACACACACACACACACACACACTCAGTGCATCACCTGTAGGCAGAATTTTGGTTTTGACTTTGGCCGAAATGTTGGTGCATGTATGGACAGGCTGTGCATGCGCATGCAAGTATGTGTGTGTGTGTGTGTGTGTGTGTGTTTGCGCGCTCATCCAGATGTGAAATCAACCATCAAGAAGATGAGAAACAGCTGGACTCTGAACTCTCTCTCACTCTCTCTCTCTCCATCTCTCTGTGTCTCTCTCTCTCTCAGGCACACAGGTAAAACAGTTTGTTGGACATTTAATGACAGCCCGGGAGCTGCTGTGGAACAACAGTGTAACAATGTTTCATCTCATAAGACTTACAGATGTGTGTATAAAATGAAAGAAGGAACACTTGTAAATAAATTAATGTGTGTGTGTGTGTGAGTGTGTGAACAAATTGTTGTCACTGTTGAAAGTGGCGGTATAAGTTTTACATCTTTTTCCTCAGTAAATTATAGGTCTTTTATAGGTGTGTGTGTGTGTGTGTGTCATGGTGGTGTCTTTGTGGCGCTCCACCCAAATGAACTCATGTTTTCGACACAAAGCCTGGAGATTCACTTAAGATTTTATGCAGTCCCCATGTTAAACTAAGCTTTCTGTCCTTCCTTTTTTCTTTCACTACATACTGTATGTCCTGTATGTACAGTATTTGTTGGTGTCCAGTCCATCTACTCACAGTAGTCTTCATGGGACTGGTACGGATATAATACCAGTAATGATACCGGCAAAGCACTGTTTTCAGATATCTTAGATCAGTACCTTAGTCTGACAAATATAGACATTTAGTCATATAACTTTTCCTAAAAACCCAATTAAGTGTTGTGATTTCCAGATGAAGGAAATACGATCAAAGAATAAGTAAAGAGGACTAAGAATCCTCTCAAACATTCGATGCCAACTTCAGTCAACAGTTAACGTAAGGGTGAAAGCTAAGGACACAGTTTGTCTGGTTCTCAAAAAGTATCGCGGCTCAATTGCCAGCCTTAAGTCTGCCTTCATCTTGCACTTTGTCACACTTGTTTGTGTGTTCAAGTGCACAGACGTGCCTTTTAACATAAAGAACCAGCCTTTGGTCAGACCATGTAGCAAATCTCAATAACCAGTAGTTATCATTGTTGCATTAACCCTTCTACAGTACGAGCATCAATCCTACAGAGCAGGTGGAGGAATCTCAACCTCTCGTCTCCCCTTCTGTTTGTTGCGGTGCTGTTAGACCAGTGAGCATCTTCTTTGTCTAGACTCTTGTTCTGGTTACACCCGTCTGAGTACGTGTTGACATGCAGATGTGTTTGTGTACACGTACATGTTCATATGTATTTTAATGGCACTATGTAGCCTTAATGTTGCCTGTGATGACACGCTGGACTGATAAGAACTCCACCCCGAACACTGAGCGTCCACACGCTGACCGACACACATTCCTCACATACCAAATACAGAAACCTGACAACCCTGGACACTGGCCAGTGTGTGTGTGTGCATCTGTGTGTGTATGTGTGTGTGTGTGTTTTCATGTGCATGTTGAACTGATCTCTGTGTGGGTGATTTTATGTTGATATTGCAATTCTATGACTCTGTGGTTTTTAGTTATGCTGAGTACCGTGTGTGTGTGTTTGGATGGAAGCCCGGCAGGTTACAGGGAGACAGTCAGTCTACATATGTTTGAGTAACTGAGCGACTCTTGTAGGTTAAAATAACTGAGTGAGAAAATACGGGCAATGTTTTTATTTGCTGCAAATATCAGTGTACATAAAGAATGTATTCATGCTCACACACTTAGATTTCTCACAGCAATTGCACACACGAGTATCCCGTTTTCCAGAGCTTTCCATAATTGATAATTGTTTCTGAATGAGGACATTTTGTGGTATATAATCTGCATGTGCATAGTGCAAGGACTAATGCTGAAATAGTTAGTAGATTACTCGACCAGTCGACTGACAGAAAATTAATCAATTCATAATAATCTCACCTCCAAGTCCATTTAGTAGATGTTTAGTAGCTTTTGGCTCCATATTGAGTTTTCTCAATTTATATAGGGACAAGTATGTTACATAAACCGATGCCACACACCACAGCATTTATAGCCAAAGCTAATTTGCAATGCCCGTCCAACAAACACCTTTAGGACTTCTCATTCATGTTGACTTCCTAGTTGAGGTTCAAAGTTAATTCTTGATCTTGGAAACAGCAAATTGCTAGACAACAATTTTGATAACCAATTCATCTTTATTAAGGTGTAGTTATTCAAGTATATCGAGCAAAAAAGCCAAACAATCAATGATTGTGGCTTCTCACATGAGGATTTGCTTATATCTCTGTTGTATGCTGTTGTTGGTAGGACAAAACAAGCAGTTGAACATCTTGTCCCATCTTATACTCATCTTCCATTTACAAAACCACATTGTCCCTCGAAGAAATAATCATAATAAACATAATTTACTGTATATATACATAAACATCTAACATCTAAATACATACACAGATATACATGCACAAATGCACCAGCCAGAGTCTACGCATGAACATGCATGCATATCAATTCACAAGTTTACAGTGTCTTGGGAAGTAGAACTAAAAATAAACCTTCTTAGCATATGCACATCCATCCATGGATTTAGAAAATAATCACTAGTTTAATTTATAATGGGGACAGTTCTTAATTGGACCCCTAGTGTGGACCCATGTTGTTGTCAGTGTGTAAAGTGTTGTGGTGGTCTTTCTGTGTGTGTGCAACTCGTAAGAAGTGGAAGCGCGGCTCATTCCTGGCCTGACCCTGTGGCATCGGTCTGAGTGGTTGGTATTCCGCCTCCTGTTTTTGCTGGGAAAACACAGGGGGAATATTTGGCTGTCTGCTTATCTCCTCCGAGTCCCGCGCTGGTAGACAGGAGAACACACACTTCCAGGCCTTTGTGAAGTGATTTCCCCACGCGAACACACACATGCACACAAACGCACACTCTCGATACACACACACACACAGAGCTCCCTCCATTCACCCGCGCTTATCTCTTCCTGGTTGTCTGCATCCTGCTACTCAGCTGGAGATGACACACACACGCGCACGCACACACACACACGGATGTGCACGAGCTCCTACGCTCACTCAAGAGTCATTCATGCTTCCTTCCAAATCACTGTTCTCATAAAATGCTCACACAAACGGAGTGAAAGCAAAACAAACCACGATGTCCGAATGAAGCTGTGGGTCATTGCTTCAGGAGTGACCCAAGAGACCAAACTGCCTGTTCTCTTCTTCAAATACAATAGTGGCGTATCGTAGGAGTGTGCAACATCATAGTACATTACATAATGTACGTTTTCTCATGGGAGTACTGAGTTGCAACAAGGGCGAAAACAATTAGATGAAATATTTGCATTATCATTTCAAAGAAAATGGGAAAAAGGAGAATAGTGGTTTTCACAATCTGAGCCTGTCTCTTTAGAAGCAACAGCAATGATGCGACTTGACCGCAATACATATTGAGTGAGGAATTATTCTTTGCTGTGAGTCAGGTAAAACAGTCGATGGTGATTTTGTGTCGAGTTCGTGAGCAATTTAGGTAACATGAAGAGTTACAGCACGGTTTCCACTTGGAGCCTGAAGCAGGACCTTCCACTTGAGGGACGATCTCCACCCTGCTGCCTACATGAAGTGGTTCACGTTGGCTGAAGCTCATTCTGAGGTTTCAGATAAGGCCGAAGCGGGTAGAGATACAGTGCTGATGTTATCCATGATATCACTGTTGACAGGTATAGGGAAGAAAAACATATGTTGGCAATTTATGTGTTTCCAGTAACTCACAGACGTTGACGTAGTTTGTATCCAAACATTCTCAGTCTAGTCACTGTGCTTACTTTGGAGTTACTCCGACTTTTGTAGGGTCTGTTTTTTCTTTTTTGTAGGGTACATTTAACATACATCATCATGTTCCTTCATCATAGCTTGATAAATATATTGACACATGTGACATTTGGTCGTTTGTGTGTCAGAAAATGTTGTAAACGTTGTACTGCACCGACTTTGGTTTGTGGCAAGGGATTTTCTGCTTTATTTGAATCTATAAAGTCTGTGTTTATTCACCACAAGCAGTCAATGTAGCGACTGTACGGACATTAGCTGGGGTGTTAACTAGTCAGCAACAGATGCACCAACGTTTTTTGTGGGATGTTTGACTGTGTTAAAAGTCTTAACGATACAAAACAGACCAGTAGAAAAACTTACCCGAAACTTCCCAAAACAGAGACCTGATCCAAAAAGCACCCGAGGACAGTTAGTACTGGTCCAAAATGCAGTCGGCCTGAACCCACCAAATAGCAGGAACATCATGATGAAACAGCAGTTCTTTGGTTTTTCCTGCACTTCCCAGTTTTCAAACTCTGTGTTTTCTTTATTTTCTTTATGGTGCACCATTTCATCAGAGCTAATAGTGATTCCACTTGTATCCACTCAGGTTTTAAACATACTGACACACAAACCAGAGACTCAGATCCTGGGTCGGGTCTCTGTTACTAGCAACCCAGTGGACCCATAAAAACCTGTAGTCCCTGTTTCTGTGACTTTCCAGGTCTTCCTGTGAGTTTTGTCCAGACCCTGTCCTTTTTTCTCCTGTCTCCGTACATTCATAAAGTGAAGTCATACTGATAAGTGCGAATTGTGAATCATTTTTAACTCGCCTTTACACATCTTTGACTAAATTTAAGCAGCAATAGTGAATCCATGTCCTATGACCTATTCTTTCAAGTGACGCACACTGCCTCAAAAATGTGCTTTGAATTTAGTCTGAACACAACTTAATAAGTCCAAAAAGTAGATAAAAAGTCCATTTAGATTCAACACTATGTGATTAATAAATGACAAAGGTGTCTAGTTAAAATGTCAAATAGTTTGTGATAACACAGTGTGGACTTTAATTTATGTAGGTTTTTTGGCTGTTGAGGGTGAGATCTGGTGTCCGTTCACAAAAATTGATGGCTCTTGGATATATTTTGTTTATGGGTTCCAGATAATTTGAAAACAGAAAAGTAATTGGAGGAAAGCTTCGTAGAAAAAACACATAACCAGTATTTCTGGATTCAGGTGGCATTTTAGTGTCTGCTGGGTTTCATACAGCTGTTTTGATATAAGTTTAAGTAACACTTTTGTATTCTGTCAGTGCACCAAGTGTATCTTAAACAGCTGAATGTGTGTGTGCCCTTGCCTATATATACTTTACATGTGTTTTTGAGTTTTTCAGTCAGAGAGTGAAGCCCACCATGTCGTGACAGTGAGCTGCAGCTACTGTTCACCCCTTCCCCCATTCCTCAGTAGGAAGGAAACTAGAGCAATGTGTGTATGCGTGTGTTTGACACTGTGGCTGCTTGTGTGTGTGTGTGTGTGAGCGAGAGGACAAGCGGTCTCACTCATATTATATTAAACAGGATTTTCCCGAGCAGAGTGCTCCTGCCACTGAGCTTCCGAGGTCTTCTTCAGGATTCCCGCCTCAGCACAAACGCTGCGGCCGCACTGAGAGCCGACTCTTTGTTTTGGAGCATCATTGTTCTGGAGCTGCAGAAGCCATGAGTCAGCACCGCTGTCACTCCGCCTACCTGCCACGCATTGCTCAATTATTAAATGACTGGCTGCTTTTATGTCACCTAGCTTTTCCTGGTGGTATTTATAGCAGCACAAATCATTCTCATACACCCATTATTGGCTGAAGAAAAGTACTTCTCCTTACAGTCAAACTCCTATTTTTTTCAGCTGACCCCAGTAGGAACCCAGTTGAGGTCACAGATGCTGCTTCCTTGCATCATATGACGCAGAGCTACACAGTCTTAGCTGGGTCCTCTGGGTTGATATTTTAGCTAGAAACAAGCCTTACTGTGTTTGTTGTACAAATGTGCAAAGACTACCTGTACAGTTACATAGAAGTGCTAAGTCAGGGGCATCTGGACTGACCGACTGGTGGGAACATTTGCACCTTGCGAGTTGTTAGGGTCACATGTGGGTTGTTAGTCCACCTGGTTGTCATGTGAGAGTCTTAAGAGTCACATGAGTCAAAGCAAAACATATTCAAGAACCATACGCACTCTGCTAGAATTAGGTAATTGCTAGGATTTCCATCTGTTGGATTCCAACAGATGGTGTGTGTGTGTGATCTGTGTGTAACTCGTCTGTGCAAGCGTAGAGTTTGCACGAGATAGAGCATTATGTATTATCCAAAGCAGCTAACTAGATTGGTACAGAATACACTTGGATGTTACCAATCACTACATAGCTTTTCTAACCTGTTTTATCGGGCAAGCTGTACTGACAACCAGGTAGCTTTGTTAGTCATTGGTGCAGACTCACACTAAAAGAAACAGAAAGAGAGCAGTTTACTCAACCTGAGGTTTTCTACCTGTTAAAAGGTTGTGTTTCCTTGCCCACTGTTGCCAAGTGCTTGCCCCTGGTGGGAATTTTTGGTCTCTCTAAATAGGATTTTAAAGAGTGCGGTCTAGACCTACTCTATGTGAAAAGTGTCTCGAGATAACTGAGTGCTATGATTTGGTGCTATACAAATAAAATTGACTTAACTTGACTTTAGACAGTTTGAAACAGCTTGAAACAGTTTGAATCAGCCAGCTGTGTCAGATTTTGTGTTTTAACCAGATTTATTTGCTGTAATTTGTCTATGAAACTACTGCTTGTAATTAAATCAGTCGACCTCAAAGAAATTGGTCGTCTAATGTGTGAAACTATGTAATCACACCTGATGGACAGACTGAAAGACATACAGAGCAGGACTGTCCACCATCCTCACAAAAAATAATATTGTTCACGGTGGTTTGTTAACGTAAGAACCCGTCGCCTGCCAGACCCCTGGGTGCACACCCAGGACACCCTGATTGTTAAATTGAGCCATGATTTTGTTTGTCCCGTCACAATGTCTGGCCAAACCCATGACCTGCTGGAGAGGAATCTCAGTGTCACAGTAATGTGATTAAGAGGTTACACCAGCTCTGTGTGTGTGTGTCATATGATATTATGTTATTTTAGTCTCATACCGAACATTTCTTTGCCTGTTATCCCCGTGCTCTTTAAGGGCGTGCTCTTTTGAAGTTGCAGATGTTCCTTTTTCTTCGCCTGGAATATTATAATTATCTTCATTTTAAATTCAGTTACAGTGTAACAAACACAACGTTGAATGTTTTTGCAAAGTAACTTAATAACCTTTTTAATTTAAATAACCTTATTTAATTTTATTCAATTTCTCAGATTTTTGCTCTAGTAATTGTAATTTTACCTTGACTTATTGATATTTTGGTATATTTTGCTCTCCACCGCTGGCGCTGGTCTGATGTGCTCTCATTAGCTCATAGAGATTGTAAAGCACGCACAGTTGGATTCGTGGGGCTTTTGGTTTCAAAAATTAAAAGGTGGTTGTTCTCCTTGAGAACTGAAGGCAGCCTGACAGTATTTCCCTGTTAATTGGAATTGTTTATGATCTGTCTGGGCTTTATTTCCGGGTCGTTTCAGATGTCCAGTTGTTTGCCTCACTGCTCTGCCATCTGTTTTTGGCTGTGTTCATGCATGAAGAAACTTTGCCTTATCTGTAGACAAACACACACACACACACACACGCACACACACACACACACACACACACACATTGTGCTGGTAAACACAGTGATGTGTCAGTGGAGAGGTGTGTAATTGGGTCTTTGGCAGTGTCTGGGACTGTGTTCAAGCCAGAAAAAACATATGATTAGTTTGTGTGTGTGTGTGTGTGTGTGTGTGTGTGTGTGTGTGTGTGTGTGTGTGTGCGCGTGTTTGTGTTTCAGGGTGCTTTGAACTATGACATCATAGATACATTATCCTTTACTCTGCAGATGCACATTAAACATCTGCTTAAAAAAAATATGGTGGTGAAAAGTTTGTAATTATCATTCCTTTAATGTAATTTTCTTCTTCAGTCTTACTTGATCACACACACATGGACACTACAGTATTTTGTTCATGATTTGTTCATTTTATGTCACAGATATTGAGATTATCCCCCCCCCCCCACCCCTTACACACATGCTTGCCGGAGGGTGGAGGTGTGAACTTTTTGAACTTGGAAAAAGCTTCTGGATTATTCAGTTTTTTCTCTAAAAGCACATTTCAGACCGATGACATTACCAACTCCAGCATCTTTTCACATTGCAACACCTTACATAGCCAAGTTGCACATTGTTATTCCATCTTAAATACTCATAAAGAAAAGAAAAGTGCTACTTGAAGGGATGCTTTGTAGTTTGCTCCATAATGGACAATGGAGGCTGTGGTTAGCTTGGTTTCAAAGCAATGGATTCCAATAGAGACAAGCATCAGAACATCCATAAAAACTTCACAAACCAGTCATCTAGCACAATTCAGCCCAGTATGCAAGGGAATAATGTCCACAATCGGATGATTCCACACCTTATAAAATGCAGATGCAGGAAGTAGTGTGCCCTGTACTGTATGTAGTGAGGAGGAAAGTAAATGTGTGGAGGTTTGGGGTAGTGGATCTGACTTGCAGGAGATCCGAGTTTATGTCCCATGACAGAACTGCAATCAACATTCACCTTTTTTATGAACCACAGTCTTTCCCTAACCATAGTTGCTGTTGTTGTCGTAATCGTGGTCTTCCCCGAGCCTTAAACATACTGTAGTTGACAATATGAAAACGTTGCTATTGGATGTAAAAAAGAAAATGTAAAATCGTCCAGTATTGACGCAGTTATCTGGTGGTAGGGTTGTTTTATCCATTTCTCTCTTCTGTCTGTGTATGCTCAGTATGTTTCAAACTGTTATCATTTTGCCAAAACATGACAATATATTGTGCTTCTATTTTCAATCCTTATGAACATCTTTGCACACTTTGGTTTGCGTGTTTACTAGTAGCGAGATGTGTTATCTGAGACATGTTATCAATTATTTTCTTGCTGAATCAAGTCATCATAGTTGTAAATTCTGTGAAATGTCCCGAGTCAAATTCCTTGTATGTGAACATATACATGATTCTGATTCTGATGTCCATTAATACTGAAAAATGTCCATAACAATTTTTCAAGTCCAAGGCGAAGTTTTTAGATGTCTTGTTTAGATATTTAGATTACTATAAAAATTTTTGCTTAAAAAAATTGGGAACCTTTTGCAGCTGTGCATCCAATCTGAGCTCAACCTCCATTCAGTGTAGACTACAAACAATAACAGCCACCTCTCCACCTTACAGGGGTTGAAGGAATCATGGAAACTTTGGGTGGAGCAGTATCACTTTGATGGTCTGTGTAGTATGGTCTATTCATTGTTGTGCTGTAGTTTTTCGGTGTGCATTTTCGTCGCATGGCCACATCGTGACTGTTTTTAACTGTGAGTGTACAGTGAGCTCAAACTGCAGCACCTGTTGTTGCTCACAAAGGGTTAATATGGATCAAGCAGCTTGCACAATGATTACTTTTGGAGAAAATCCTCAAACTGGGCCGAGATAATCTCTTTTTAATATTACAGTACGTTCACAGTCACAGTTGTATACAGTTTGATAATATCACACAAGTGGAAGGGCTCATTCACATGCACATGTTCACACACATGCGCACACACACACACACACACACGCATCTTAGCCCACCTACAGTGTGACCTTATATTTGCTTAATGAGGAGCTTAGTGAGGTGTGTGTGTGTGTTTGTATGTGTGTGTCTTTGTGTTAGATACACCCCAGTGAGTGCAGCATGAGTGCATAACTCAGCAGTGCATTATTCTCCACTGTATTGGACTGTAGTGTCTGTAAAATGTCAAAGGAAGATATACATCTTTATAGTAACAAACAATATGGGAAACTGGTCCTAAAACATATTGATACTAAATGATATTTTATATATCAATATATAATGTTTACATAAGTGAATGTGGGCACTTAAAGTGCAAATCTATACAGCTATGATTGTCTCACGGTTTTACAAAAACTTGTGCCATCGGAATATTGAAAAGATGCTATGATAACATAAAAAGTATACACACGTTGCTTTGAGGTAAAGCAACTTGTTATTATAAAAATAAATTGTGAGAATGACCTTAACAAATGTACAAAAAGTAAAATTTGAAAAGTAAATTACCTTTAACAAAAGCTTTTAAATAAATGCTATTCTTCCCTCAATTTCAAGCATTTCATCAATTATCAACAAAATAATGTTTTTTTATTATTTTACAGTGTTACTTGTTTTTTTTAAATTGCATCGTTTGATATAAATATGGTCTTAATTGTCTTAATTAATGTATTAACACACTATAATTAAGCAGTGAAAAATGTTATGATTAGGCTGATGTGCACTTCGTAGCCCCAACAAGTAACAGCTAAGTATATGCTTGTGGTGTACTGTTCTGGTACAAAAAGAGCCGCTGACATTTGTTATCGGGCTGCAGAGTAAACTTGCAGAAAGCCGACATTAGTCCCTTCTGCCTGAGAAGTTGATCAATACAACACAAACTGGTCTGCTAACTCTCCAAACAGCCAACACGGTGGGAGGTGCTGGATGCATGTGAGGGATATCTGCCTCTCAGTTTGTGTTTGGTGCATTATCCCTGTGTGTGTGTGTGTGTGTGTGTCCCTGTGTGCTGGTGTGTGTGTGTGTGTGTGTGTGTGTGTGATTGCTGCAGTGCCCCTGCTGAAGGACGAACAGTAAGGCCCTGGTCAGCATGATGTAGGTCTCATGGGATGTCCTGGGGTTTTTTGGATCAATACTTTTCCTCCTGCATCTCCCTGCCTCACTGTCCTCACCCCTCCTCACCCACTGGCTTGACTTTGGGCTATTTATGGTATCTCTATGGATTAACAAGACCCCAACAATCAATGGGCCAAACTTCACTATCACTGTACTCTGCCTCCTCTTTTCGCTTTGTATCTCTGCTTGTGTCAGCTCCTTTTCTCTTGAAAATTTTTAGTCCTTGTAGTTTCTCTTGTTGCCCTGAAATATTTGAAACTACTAGGTGTGTAATGTCACAAACACACTGTCCCAAAAATAGAAACAAAAGCCAGGGAAATATCATTTCTAATGCAGGTGCAATGTGATACGGTCTTTGTTTATATGAGAATTCACACTTTGCTGGTGGATTTTTTTGCACCCATTAGTTTTTGTGGCTCATTATCAGACCACTTTGGGAGAGTTTTCAACAGAGGGGAGTGTCAGTAGAAATTGCCCACAGGACAATTTGGTTTCCAAAAGAACATTTGTACCAATGCCTGTTCAGACCACATCTTGGTTCAAGGGCTGGCGTAATTGTGTTATTTTTGTGGCTTTATGTGGCAGAGTCAGACCGACATCAACCTCTTCAGAGTCAAATAAATCTCTTTTATGTATGTCAAGTTTGACTGCTTTACTTTTCAACCAGTGACTCACTAAGTGCAGCCTTTTTTAAATCTCTTAATAAAGAAGTACACAATGCTTTTTATTGTGCTACAAAGTTTGTTAAACCTGTTTATTTCATTACTGTGTAAATAATTGTTTTCCAGCTTCAGATACGTGTAAAAGCTCCAGTGATGTCACCAAATGACTGGTTTGTCCTAATCAATCATCTTTTACAGCTGGTACACTTTCTTATGAAATGACCAAAACCGGTCGGTCATGTCCAAGTATGTCAGCAGCCTGAACCATTACTAGCACCTGTGTGTACTTGATCTTTGATTTAGACAAACAGGACACTGAAGATACAGTATAATAATTGATTAATAATGACAAAATGCTCTGTTGAATGGCCATCAGATGAATTACAGTATGAAACAGTAGTAAATTAATCAGCAACTACTGTATATTCATTATCAATTGATTGTTTAAATATTTTTTCAAGCAAACATGCCAAATATTTCAAGGTGCCAGACTCTCAAATATGGAGATTGGATGCTTTTACTTAAATTATAGTAAACTGAATATTTGGGGGGATTGGACTATTGGTTGAACAAAGCAAGCTGTTTGAAGGTGTCACAAGATTTTGATGGCCATTTCTGACTCTTATCTGATATTCTACAGACAAGATAACTGGCAAATTAATGAAAATAATTAGTTTCAGCCCTGCATACAGTAGTAGTAGGTAGGAGCAGCAGTAGTACTAGTAGTGGTAGTTAATATGAATATTCTAAGAAAAGAAAGGTTAGTGAATTAACAACATTTAAGGAACTAAATATCGTAGACGTCCAGGCTATGTGGATTTGAAACAAAACAATTTTATTTGAAATGTATTTTTCACATACACAGCTTGAGCTATTTTTGAGCATAAACATTATTTCTTTAAAACAACAGTTTGACAACATGGAAACAACTAATCTGGCTCAGTCCAAATGTAACAAAATCCACCAAGCAGCTTTTATATTTATACTGTGGGTTCAATCCTCATCCATGTCCAATTTTTTACTGTTGGACAGGCTAGATGTTTCCCCGTTTCCACTCTTTATGCTAATCAGCTGATGGCTGTTGCTTCAAATTTAGCTCACAAATATGAAAGAGGTATCGATCTTCTCATCTTACTCTAGGTAAAAAAAGAAAATAAGCGTATTTTCCAAAACAACCAAAGAATTATACATAATAAATGTTAAAGCTACTGTTACATACAGTAGTATTATCTGCATAATAGATGTATATGATATATATAATAAATACATACAATACAAATAATATATGATACATTATAGCAGCTCTACCCTTTAAATCATACATTATCTTTATATCTGTCTAACCAACATATCATACATTCAACAGCACACACAGTTTCTTTCTGATATCATGATTTGTAAACCATCTGTGGTCATTGTGGTTTGCTCCCTCACTGCAACAATAGCTCGGAGTTGAGCACAATGGCACCCTGACCCCCCATTTCCTTTAGTGGCAATCCTGATTAGCTAAGTGACAAGCTTCTCCCATGCCATTGTTAATGTATTAGTGTCTTGAATCCCTCTGGAGGGCAGTAACTCCGCTCAGCTAATCATTTAGTGATGGTTATCATTCAGTTGTTCATTGTTAAGATGCTGGGAGATATACTGTAGATATGGAAGGAGAGCCATAGAAAAAAGAAAGAAACTGGGTGAACAAGGGATCCAAGTTGTGCTTTGTCTGATTCTGTAATAGAAACACAGCCACATACGTATCACAAGTTTTAGTGTTGTAATGGATGAGAGGACGAGGATGGGGATTGAAGCAGGAGCAATCTGAAAGGGAGGTTTTTGACTACGATGATGAAGAGAGACAGGCAGAAGCTGTGGGAACAGGAGGGATTTTTAACATTGAGGAAAAGCGTTTGTTATGGACGGTATATGCACTCTTGCACTCACAAACCTACAGAATAATGTCATTGCAGCGGTCCCACAGACCTGTCATTTAACGCTGAGGCCTTAATAGTTGTTGACAGTGTGCACGCTGAAACCTTTAGCCAGATTATATGGAAAGAGGGAGGAAAGGATGATGGGAGGATGGAGAAGGGCAGAGGCTGGAGTTGGCAGGGAGGGAGCGAGGAGCCGAGTGGGCAGTGGTGGGAATGTCACTTGCCAAAAGGCTTACACATGGCCTGATATCAGACCACTGTAAGACCACAGGGGCGGGTGACTGTGTGTGTGTGTGCCAGAGAAAAACAAAGAGAGTAGGATAGGGAGGGAGGAAGACAAAGCTGTACTAAGCTCTCCAGGCACTCTGACTGATATCAAACACAACTTTGTAGGTATTTGAGTGTAGTATCGGGTGTGAAACTACGATGACTCTGTGCTGTGGTATAATAATAGTGCTATGACTCTTAGAATCAACAACCAGATGGTTCAATTTGTGTAGTGAATGGGTAAAGATAAAGATAAAGAAAACACACTGCCAGGTGTGGAAATGCACATTATATTAATCAGAGCTCTGCACTGCAGGTCTTAGTGGGTCAAACAGTTTCATTCATTCTGAAAAAGACCCTGGATGCATGGTTGGGATGACCTCTGGTTGATGAGGAATATTAACTTTTTTTTAACTTGTATTAATCATTGTAGTTTCCCCGAGAGCCCTGTCCACACTCACATGCTCACATTCATACCTGGAAGCTGCTATCATACAACCACAGTCGGATTTGTTGGCCACTGAATAGCTCTACTGGAGCCTTTGGGGCTTAAAGGCCTTGCTCGAGCACACCTGAGCCGTGGTAATCAGGGAGGAGCAAGTGCTCTTTCACTTCACCCTCTCAGATTTATTCCGAGTCACTTCTCCTTTGTCAACCTGTGATTCCTGATTCATCTTCTTTTTATAAGGATTTTAGTAATGTGACACACACGATTATCAAACCACACACAAAAAGCAAAACAAAACAGAACATCTTTCAGTGGCAAGTCTCTCTTATATTGCAGCACAAGGCATGCGAATAAGATGTACGATAGATTATGTAAGTTGTGAACTTAACTGCGGGTGGCTCACTCTGGAGAAATAAAAACAGATGTTTTTCTCTTAACTTTCAGCTGTATTCTGGGGCGACATCGCTTTAGACGAGGAGGACCTGCGCATGTTCCAGATTGACAGGACGATAGACCTGACACAGCACACACACATGCACACACACTCCCAGCAGGGCCACACGTCTGGTAAGTGGACTCAACATCTCACTCTCACTTCGTAATGATCATGTATTGCTCTTTCTCATGTTTCCTCTGAAACTCTCTCGTTATCCATCGGCTGCGCAGTAAAGCAGCTTCAATAGGAAGGAGGTGGAGGGGCCACCTGAGGATATCAGCATTTATTGTGCATTGTTCGTGTTTTGATTCTTGGCTCTTGTGCGTGTCAGGTGGCCTGGATGAACATGAATTTGCCAAGAAGAGAGGATCTTTATATCTACTGCTGGAGAGAATACGCAGGTTTGGCTTTGGTAAGGACCCTAAACTTTACCACACACTTTACACTTCACAATTTCTGTTACCAAATACCATTATGGCATCCTGGATCTTCCAACCAACTTTTCTGCAGAGACGTCAAGCTTTGATTTGACTTCTAAAACCCAGCTGTCTGACGACTTTGAATCCACTACCAACGACATTTTTAGTCGCTGCTTGCCCGTGTAACCATGCAAACTTTGATAGAAAAGGCGATGAAATGTTCACTGTAATAGGTGACAGTCTCAAGAAAGTTTCAAGCCTCTGCAGGTCGATTTTCATGTCATAGTAAAATTAATTTAACTGAATGGTCACCCGCAGGGCCTGCTTGGAGCAGTGCCGCGCAGAAAGTTTAGTTGGAGTTGAGAATGTTTGAGTTTCTTAGCACAACTCAACCCATTCAGTGTACATTACAAACTTCTTTAAATTAAATGTTTAATAAAACTGTATATTGCACTGCCAGAGCTATATCACGCTGAGTTTTTAATACCCTCTGATCTGAGAACACACTCTGAAAGGTCACGTATGATGAGAAATAGTGTGATCCACTAATCTCAGAGCACATTTATGAACTCATATTCATAATAATAGACTGCTAATTTATTCTGTTTAAACACACATAACACGGCCCAAAACTGCTTGCTGTAAAGGTCGATATCACTGTTGTTTCTCTCTCCTCCCTCTGATAGACTATCTCCCCAAGAACTCCAGCAAGGGAGCAGCCAGTCCCAAGAGCCAAACTGGGAAAAGTGGGAAGACTGGGAACGTCGTAAAGAGCCGTATTCCACGAGCGGCTACATCCCGAGCTGAGAGGATATGGCCTGGAGGAGTAATACCCTACGTCATAGGAGGAAACTTCACTGGTAAGCAACTCTACTGGACTGCTGCCCGTACTGCGCAACAGTAAAATACACACCGACGTGTGATTGTGTAAAAGGAGGATGTGAAATGTGTGTGTTTCAGGTAGTCAGAGGGCCATGTTTAAGCAGGCCATGCGTCACTGGGAGAAACAGACGTGCGTAACTTTCATTGAGAAGACGGATGAGGAAAGCTACATAGTGTTCACTTACAGACCCTGCGGGTGAGTTTGGTGCATCTGTTTGTGTATGTGTCACTGTGGCTGAGTGTGTGTGTGTGTACCTAGAGTTCAGTAGTGACCTTGTCACAGCGAGAGACGATACGGTCACTCAACAATGGCTTCACTTTCCTTCCTGTCCTGCTCCTGTTTCCCCATCCCACCAATCACACCGCTCTCTCTAAGGTTTTGTATGTTCGTGCAGTTTTTTTGTTCATACTCTGCAGAAGTGCATTGTTCTGTCGAGTGGCAGCACGGTGGGGTCATAGTGTGTTTGTACAGTGGTGGCACTTCACTGACTGGTTGTAAGTTGTAAGGTTTTAGAGTGGCTGAAATCAGGGCACTTGGGGTTATCTCTCCAAGCTGTTGTTGTGCAGATGGTTGGAAGAGTAGATATTTAAGAAATTGCTGAATATATTAGTGCTGAAATGATAAGTTGATAAATCGATTAGCTGTTGAGCAGAAAAAATTAACCAACAGCAATTGTGATGATGAGTTAGAGTTATTAAAAAGCAAAAACATTCATTGATTTAGACTTATCAAATATGAGAATTTGCTGCTTTTTTTCTGTTTTATATTACTGTGAATTAAAAACCTTTGCAAACTTGTGATACACATTTTTTTTACTGTTTTCTCACAATTTGTTGATGAACCTTTCACTGTTTTTTGATGATAACACCACGTAGAACTTCCTCAGACTGCTTTATTGATAGACTAGACTCTCATTTTTATCTCACTTTAAAGACCAACATGAAAAATAATGTATGTGCTATGCACTGCAAGGTAAACCATTGAAACCTTAAAAATGGTGTCTAATGGTGTTGTCCAGCAATGAAATAAATTGGAATGGTCATATTCATCACAAGTGTCTAACGAATCAGAAATAGTCCATTCATTCTCATTTAGGTGGGTCAGCAGAAAAAGAGGTGTGGGTGTTTAATTCCACGCTGCTTGACAACATCAAATATTCAATATTTGTTTGTTTTAGTGCCTCACTGAAGCTATATCACTCTTACTGTATATTGAGCAAAATTTCATGTCGGATCATTTTCTATCAAATGTCTTTTTGTAAACACTTTCCTGCAATTCAGCCTGACATGTTTGATATATTTGAAAACCTTTGGAAAAAAATTCTGGACTGAAGAAGTTCATTTTGAAATATATTTGATTTCAAAATATGAATGCTATTTAGATGAGTGAAGGATCTGCATGTTAACTGATGATGCCAGTTGCCTCATGTTCTGTGATAGGCTGGCTGCATCAGAGATTAGACACTTTAATCTGATGTATAAATACCCTGCAGATTGGATGTGCCGATTGTGTGACAGAGAGAGACTGAGACAGAGAGAGAAATGCAGAAAAAATCAGTAATGTTTTTTAATAGAACCTCGGTGCATTTGTGTCACATGTTGTGGGTGAAGTGGTTGAACTGATAGTAGAGCTGCAAATGCTGGAAGAAAAGGCTTTATCTACTCCAGTGACTCCTGATCCTCACACTGCAATCAGCTCGCTGGATAACTTTAATAAGATTTGTTAGCCTGGCACAGATGTCTCGACTAACCTGAAAAGAAGAATGAGTGTGTGTGTGTGTGTGTTTGTGGGTGTGTGTCTGTGTGTGTGTGTGCTTTGTGAGCAGCGATATGTTAATTCTCACAGCTTATTCACATTGGGTTGTGAAACTGCAGTGTTATCGGAGCGTATGTAAATAAATCCTGCCGCTTTTCCTGTGGTGGACGTAGTACGGGGCAGGAAATCCTGAAAAGACCATTTGTGTGTGTGTGTGTGTGTGTGTTTGAGTGAGTGTGTGTTCATACAGCACTGCTGATGCTTTTTCCACTGCCAAAATGTGTAGTAAAAATCATCCGCCTATCTCCCTGCTATCAACTTCCTACTAATCCTTATTAGGTGTTGTTCCTATGTGGGTCGTCGTGGCAACGGGCCCCAGGCCATCTCCATAGGCAAGAACTGTGACAAGTTTGGCATCGTGGTGCACGAACTGGGTCACGTCATTGGCTTCTGGCATGAGCACACGCGGCCTGATCGTGACGATCACGTGACCATCATCCGTGATAACATCCAACCAGGTGAGACTCTATACCCAAGATGCACCTGGGTCTCTGTTAGAATCATTCAGGGTTGTTTCTAGCCAGAGACAAGTGAGGACAATGTGTGTGTATGTTTTTCAAATTCACACTCGTGCCCGGTCCTGTGCGAGTGTGAATGAGGCTTTTAATGACTGTGAAGTCACCTCAAGTGTCTTTTCCTCCCACACACTCCTCTGCACCACAACGCAATCTGACAGGTGTTAAATCAAATGACATGGCAGTATATCAGACCTGACCCAAGTTTTTATTTAGAAACATATGAGATCTTTCATTCCCGCCGCACTATTGGACTTATTCTAATAAATGCCCTTAAAATGGCTTATCCATCCAGACTTAATCGTTTAAATTATGCTTTGTTTTTACAGTGTTGTGTAAATATATTAAGTACGCTAAATGGTTTAACTCTGTTCGTTGACGTGTGATAAAACTAAGCCTTCAAATGCTGCTGTCCTTGCCTCTGTGCAAATGTGTGTGTATTTGTATGTGCGTATGTGTGGTTCCCAGGCCAGGAGTATAACTTCCTCAAGATGGAGCCTGGGGAGGTCAACTCTCTTGGGGAGCCATATGATTTTGATAGCATCATGCACTACGCCAGGAACACCTTCTCACGGTAACCAATATTTCTCTATGTTGATGTTGTGTTGTGGGGTGGAGCCTATAGCTACAGTTACCCCTGACCAACTTTAATCAACGGGGCAAGTAAAGGCTCTGTGAAACATGTTAAAAAACTAATATAGAAAGAACTGTTCCTGGACACATAGTTATTTACAACCTACAGACATTTTTAACATTAACTGTATTGATCATCATCATTGCTGAGTTTATCCTACTTTTATAAAGTGACTAACAAGGTAGAACATGTAACAAACAAAACAGAGCAGTTATTTTAGCCAGAGACAGTAATGAAGGGGACGAAAAGTCTAAGAACATACAAAATACTGATACAAAAAACCATTCAAAAAGATGTTTCTGTCTTCTGATCATTTAAATAATACTTATCCTGCAACCCCTCATCTCATCTGTCAGGTTTCTAATTAGACTTGTGGGTTTGTGGACATTTACAGCTATAGCACACTTACTTTTCAAGAAATTGGAAATAATCGCTCACCAGTGCAGTAAAACTACTTGAAGTTTTTCAGCATCATGAAATTCCTTCCCATGTTTTTGACGTCTCCACCATCTGAAATCAGCCAGTTATTTGGCAGTGAGAGCGGTCACGGGTTCACTTTCCATGATTTCCATGTGAGGATGGCTTTTAATCTCTGCCATACACTCATAACCTCTCCTATTCCCCACTCATCTCCAAGTCACACAGGAAACACGAAACACAACGTTGGCGGGGTGATATTTTTGAAGATGAATTCATGTGTGTTGAAATCTTATGTTTGATTTACTAAAAAACAGAACACAATGTTTGTTAAATCTCTCTTTTCCTCCCTGAAGGGGAATGTTCCTCGACACCATCCTTCCATCCAGAGATGAAAACGGGGTCCGGCCTGCCATTGGCCAGCGGACCAGGCTCAGTAAAGGAGACATTGCACAGGCAAGGAAGCTGTATAGATGTCCAGGTACTGATATATTTACTATGAGACTGCAGTGTATATGTGTGTGTGTTGTTGAAACAAAAGATGACCTCTGTTTATCTGCTTGTATCTTTGGTGTAAAAATTAGCCCGGCCCTCCACTCTCCAAGGCACAGAGGTGAAGTTGAGTAATTTGTTTTTCCATGTGACGCTTCCCTCTCTGTTTTCGGGTCACACACACATCACACACACTCTTCCAATTGCTTCTTGCGCACACCCGTGCTGTTCTGGCGTCCCTCCGGTCCCTGTTGTACGGTTCTGACGAAACTGTGCGGTAATATTGCGAAGGTTTTACGACTGCAAATGCTGCCATCCCCTTTTGGCCGACACACACACTCATATCCCCAAGATGAGTTCACATTTTAGGTCATCATGTACGCGTGATGTAGTGTATCTGAGACAAACAGATTAAATAATATTTGTCACCATTCTGTTCTCTTTAAATTCAAAATAGTGTGTTTGTCCGTGTATTTATTAATTTTGACTGATTTTGTTAAAATACAATTTATCTGAGAATATGCAAGTGTCATTTATTTTATGGTTAATATTAATAACTCCATATATATTTCAGTATACATGATATTCTACTATAAATGCATTTTGATACTGGAGCAAGAACAAGACTGCGTTTGTATGTCCCAGCTGGAGATGGATACAACTTCAACCTTATAAGGTCATATTTGAGTGATACCATATTCACTGACAGATGAACAGAGCCCCAGGGCATTGTGGGGGAAAACAGCATGCATGATGGGATAGGAGGGGCACATTTGGCTAACCTCCTTTTCAGAGGGAGCGACGGCGTTAAACTCAGAATGAAGCATAGAGAGCAATATTGTCTGA